>OVBE01005034.1:0-22546 GCA_900406425.1 Iberis pinnata | reverse complement strand
CATTAGTAAACATTGTCATAAGCCATCGAGGATGAGTTTGTATATCTGTGACATTTAGTAGTGTTTCTGTTTCGTTGAGATTGTTCTTTCCCTGATACTCATTCTTCTGTGGACCACACTTGGAGATCAATGAATACTAACCAGTTTCTTGAATATCGGTCAAAGGTTTTACAGTGTCATTTTGTTGCTTAATTCTAGTTGAACCTAAATGTCCACTGCAGATTGGCGAAAAAGATGATTAAATTTTAGTAAGTTTAATTGATATCAATACAGACAAATTCCCAGGTACTCTCTTAGTTACTCTGACTTGATATAACTCTGCACCAACAATATATGTGCTAGTGATACAAAAATAGAATAGAAGACCAACAAATCGGTCTAGTTATCTAAATCTTCATTTGCAGGAGTCTTATCCCTGGAGAGAAGCATTAGAGAAGACGAAGCCTGCATCTGAAAGGCTTGACCTTGGATCCTTCTATGCACCTTCTTCAGCTTGTCTTTGTATTCCTTGAGTTCCTCAATGGTAAGCTTCTCAATGGGCTTCTTGAATCTCTCATCCCCAGCAGATTCAAGCTTTTCCTGAGCACTCTCGCCTCGTTTCTTCTCAGCTTCAATCTCTTTGTTAAGAAAATCAAGTTTGTCACTTACCTTCTTCAATCTACGTCTTTTATTACCACTTTTTTCTTCACTTCCACTGTCTGAATCATCACATTCCCTCATGAATCGCTCTGCAACAGCTTCAAGATTCGGTTTCCCGTATGAGAAAGGCTTACCTCCTGGTGAAAAGACAAGAATACCCAACTCGGCGTCGCAGAGGGTGGCTAACTCGCTTGCCTTCTTGAACAGACCAGTCCTCCGTTTAGAAAAGGTAACCTGTCTTGTGTTCATGTCCTGAACCATCTCCATCTTGATCTTTCTCCGACCCATTTTGTTGCTAAACCTGTGAGGAAGAAGAAGATTTTTCAAATTGAAATTGTATTTCTCTATTTTTAGCAATGGAGGTGAAGAGTTTTCATTGAACCTATCAAAAGTATCATACATGATATATAAGTGTAGATTTAGCAAGTTTTTAATTGAAAATCTTGAATTGCCTTATATTGGCGTTGAATAGTTTCTAATAGTGTATTCAAACATCTACGAATATTTAAATTTTCATTTTGCTTTTTCCTTTTGGATCTTCTTAAAATGCATGGACAAAAGATGGGATTCATTGCCTTATAAAGACTTAAATGTCATTTCTAAATAGTCAACAGTTTTTTTCTTTAAATATAATTGAAAGAACCGAAAACTGATAAATTTAATTAATATAATATTCATGAACAAAAAATAATAATTGAACATATATATTAAATATTTACACACTATAATGATTTACATCAATGAATAATATCAAATAATAAATAATGAGTGAAAAATTTTCTATGTTTAATGTGTTTTTTTCTTCCTCAAATCTCATTCTTTTTTATCTATAGTCGATAATTAAAATAAATTTAAAATTTTTAAGCTATTTTTTATATTGTTATCAAACTACTATACATTATAACTACACAAAAAGAATTGTGGTTCTCCGTAAAAACCTAATAAACTAAAAATCGAAAATATTCAAATCGAACCGAACAAAAGAACAAAATGGTTTTAGTACTGTAACAATCTTTATTGACCAAAAAACCGAAATGAAACAGACCATTTGCCAGATTGAACATAAGAAAATAACAAAAAATCTCTCTATTCTCATGACGAAGACAAACATATTCATTGAGATCTCATAGCGATTTCTTTCTCAAGCTCATCAGGCTTGAATGAAACCCTTACATCAAAAGCTATAATCCTCCACTAACCAAGTCTGCTTTTATATTTTTTACTGTTTAATGACACCAAATCACTCTCCACATCTGAAAATTATCAACATGATTATTTCGGGACTGGAAATTTGTATATGTCGAAGCTTAAGACGTGAAGCAAGTAAATATTGTTAAGAGTAAAGATTTTGTGAAATCAGTGTGGATTATATCAAAGTCGAATTTTTTTTAAATGAACTCTAATGCGGAATGATTGGTATCAGATTGTCGATATTTCAACATTTGTAACCAAAATAATATGGTTTATTTAGACGATTTTGAAGTTGTTAAACATGAAACAGACTAAAGTGAGATCGGTTTCAAATAAGAAAAATAGTAGTATTTATCACTTTTTAACGAGTAAGACTTATCTTTAACGAAAATATTTTTTTATATAAATTCATTTTTTGTGTTATACCGTCTTTATTATATATAGTTTATGTTTGTGATATAATAACATGTTTTCAAATTTTTGTATTGTATTTATTTAGTAAAGTAATTTTGTATTGTATTTTGTAATACCGCTTTGATATTAATGAAATGACGTTAGACGAAAAGTGATTTACTCATCAATCGACATCTTAAAGTGCTAGGATTTTTGTTTGTTAGATTTAATCTTAAACTATGCAAGGAATAAAACACAGAGATTTAACGAGTTTCCGACCTCTAACTAGTAGGTTTTGTGTGGAACTCTCACCACAAAATCCACTAGAAACAAGACAAACGTTACAATACTAATTTCTTTGTTCTGTATTCTCTTTGTTACACACATGTAACCTCTCTTCTCACACAAGATACAAAGCAACAATATAATTTTTAGGTTAATCGAAACTTAAGCTACTAATTAACCCTAGAATTATTTATACTTAAGTAATTGTTGCTTTCGATGGGCCTCGTATACTCTTGACCCATACTCTACTTCATTGATTCTTCATTATTTGTGAATCCCAAATCTTATCCATTAGTATAATCGATCCATAACTAGCGCGCACAAGTTAACTTGGTTTAATGTTTGACCGAATCATTATCTCACATAAAGCTTCATAAGTATTTCACATACTTGAAGTTTTTTAATCACATTTACAAGATTTTACAAAGCATCCTATACCACAACTAGATAAAAAATTATACTCATCTCCGGTGGATGAAGCTTGGTGGCGAAGACTCATAACTCTGTGATAACGTGAAAATACACGTCGTTAGATGGAGTATGGCCTGAACAATTTGAATACTTCGAAGTTAACGTCGTTAATTTTTGTTTTCTTGCCTAGCTGGCAATGGTGGACCCTACTTGGATTTCGGAGTTGAGTTGTGATAGATAATTAGATATAGGAATTACCCATTGATAACATGCCACGTGTATAAATATCATAGTTTTATCCGTTACACGTCATTTTACGATTTCTTAGCAATTATAGTTAAGTGACAAATGTCGTTATTACAACGAGACTAGACTAGCAAAGTAAATGTTGGCTGAGAGAGTGACACGTAGGACTGTAAGATAAAACCCAAAATCTCACAAGCCAATCAGTAAATAGATACAGAGACTGATAGATAACAAACCTTACTCTTTAATGTCGCTATAAAACCGATCCATACCCCAACCATTTTCAATCACTCTCACCAGTCACAACTAAAAAAACGACAAAAACAAAAACAAAAAGAAGAGAAGAAGCAATATTCCAATGGCTGCCTCAACCATGGCTCTGTCTTCCCCTGCCTTCGCCGGAAAGGCCGTCAAGCTCTCACCAGGAGCCTCTGAAGTCTTTGGAACCGCTCGTGTCACCATGCGTAAAACTACAAAACCCACCAAATCCACTGGTCCATCTGGTAGTCCATGGTATGGAGCCGACAGAGTCAAGTATTTGGGCCCATTCTCCGGCGAATCTCCAAGTTATCTCACTGGAGAGTTTCCCGGTGACTATGGATGGGACACTGCAGGTCTATCCGCTGACCCCGAGACTTTCGCCAAGAACCGTGAGCTAGAAGTTATTCATTGCAGATGGGCTATGCTTGGAGCTCTAGGTTGCGTGTTCCCTGAGCTATTGGCTCGTAACGGAGTAAAATTCGGAGAAGCGGTTTGGTTCAAAGCCGGTTCACAGATCTTTAGCGAAGGAGGGCTTGACTACTTGGGAAACCCAAGCTTGGTCCATGCTCAGAGCATCTTAGCTATTTGGGCTACTCAGGTGATCCTTATGGGAGCTGTTGAAGGATACAGAGTCGCTGGAAATGGTCCATTGGGAGAAGCGGAGGACTTACTTTACCCAGGAGGTAGCTTCGACCCATTAGGTCTAGCTAACGACCCGGAAGCTTTTGCAGAGTTGAAAGTGAAGGAGATCAAGAATGGAAGATTGGCTATGTTCTCTATGTTTGGATTCTTTGTTCAAGCTATTGTCACTGGAAAGGGACCATTGGAGAATCTCGCTGACCACTTGACTGATCCAGTCAACAACAACGCATGGGCTTTTGCCACCAACTTTGTCCCCGGAAAGTGAGCGAGATGAGCTTGTTATGTGAGTGAGTGTCTAGAGAGAATTGTGTTTTTATGGTTCCTATGTAAAATTGTGAAATTTCCATTGTAGCATCTTTGTCAAATTAATCAGAAATCGAAACATCTTTCTCTCAACTGTGTTGACGTTTGATCTCAAGACGCAAATTCAATTGAGTGACTCAACTTGAAAGTCAATTTGACTCTCCCTTGTAAAATCATACCTTTCCCTCTTCATCTCTTCTACCAACAAACTGAACAACGAGCCGGAATCTTCACTATCTGACTGTAAATAATCGTTTCCGGCAAGAAACTCCATTATCTCACCCTCGATCTCAATCCAACTACAACCAGCTGTCTTAACAACTCCTCTATCTCTCATCAATGCCCTCATCTTCCCACATTCATCCCACTTCTTCAATTCAGCATAGACCTTCGAAGAGATTACATAGTTTCCTGCATTCTTCGCTTCATCCATCTCCATTAACATCCTCATCGCCTTCTCTCCAATCACCACATCTTTTCTCTTATGAGAAGCTCCAAGAATCGCTCCTAACATGATCTCGTCTGGCTTCCCAGGATATCTCTCCATGAACTCCCAAGCCTCTTTTAATAGCCCCGCTCGAGACAAGAGATCAATCATGTTTGTGTAATGCTCGACTTTTGGGACCAAACCGAATGAAGAACTCATCTCATGAAAATATCGACGGCCCTTATCGACCAAGCCTGCGTGGACACAAGCAGAGAGCACTCCAACGAATGTAACATCACTTGGAGGAACTGACATTTGATCAAACAACAAGAGAGCTTCTTGAGCGTGTCCATGATGCGCATAAACAGATATCATAACGTTCCAAGTGGCTTCGTTTTTCACTGGCATGGCTTCAAATACTCTCAGAGCTTCCTCTATGCGACCGCACTTTCCATACATGTCAACTAGTCCTGTGGCCACATAGATGTTCTCTTGCAGGGCTAGTTCTAAAGCGTATGCCTCGATTCGTTTGCCTAACTCAAGAGCTCCAACTGAACCACAAGAAGACAATACCGTAGACAATGTGACTGCATCCGGGGAAACTCTGGATTCTTCCATCTCAAGAAACAGTTTAATAGCTTCAGTTGACCTTCCATTTTGCGAGTATCTGTTATGGAAAGAGTAAGAACAACCAAAATAGTTCGAATTCAGTTATATCAATGCTTGAAAGATTCAGATTTATGTGATTCAAGTTTGGAATATCTGACTTACACAGTGATCATAGCATTCCAAGGAACACGGTCCTTCTTAATCATTTGATTGAAAATCCTTCTAGCCGAATCCAATTCGCCGCATTTTCCATACATGCTGATCAACTTAGGCCCGAGAAACGTGGTTAACTCGATCTTCTTCCTGATTGCAATCTCCTCCAGTAACCTACCAGTTTTCAAATCCCCTAAATGCGCACAAGCACCTAACACACTCACCAACGTCCTTTCATCTGGTTCAACTCTTTCCTCCTCCATTCTCCTAAACAATTCCATAGCTTCATTTGCATAACCCCCTTGAGAATATCCAGAGATCATTGAGTTCCATGACACCAAATCTTTCTCAGTAATTTCGTCGAACACCTTTCGTGCATACCCCATCTGGTCGCATTTTCTATACATCCTAATCAAAGAATGATTTACGTGATCGTCTCTTTCCAGTCCGACTTTGAACAACGAAGAATGAACAGATCTACCGACCTCCAGCTCCAGAAGATTCCCGCAAGCGATGAAAACAAAATTGTATGTGTATTGGTCAGGCTTTAACCCAGAAAACTTCATCCGGCGAAACAGCGAGAGAGCCGCTTCGTGGTCATGCCACAAGTTAGTCAATCCTTTAATCATGAAATTGAAAGAGTAGTGGTTTGGTTCTTCCGTAACGGAGAAGAGAAAGGAGGCGTAACTGAAATCTCCAAGATCGACGGCTTTGGGAATCAGAAAATTCGGTTTGGAGAGGGATTGCAACAACATCTGGGCTTGAATCTCTCGCAATTGGTTCACGGAGACACATCTTTTCAGCCAGCAAAGATAATCTCTTACAAGAGAGCGTCGTGTTTCCTCAAGTTGGCTTGATTTGAACAAAGGAAATTGGCGGCAAATGGAGAACGCTAGTTTCTCTGGTTTGAGCATTTGTGAGCCAAATTTGAAACTCGAGTTTAAAAGAGTACTCAAAATGACATGTAAATAAACGGCTCATAAATTAATTAGCGTAGGGACCAATGGACCAAGCCCACTACAAAAGTCTTGACTCGAAAATTCACCCTAACATCGACGAAACAAGCATAGCCGCCGAAGAAACAGTGTGTCTAGTCTTCTAAATCCGGCGAACAGTGATTTACAGTCTGACTCGCCGGAGTAACACGACACCTAACCAACTGTTCTGCATTGCCGAATGATGACAAAGGAAGCACTATAAATAGAAGAAAAACCTCCATAAAGAAAATGTTGGCTTTCTTAGAGAGAGGAGGCTTTAGAGAGGAGTTAAAGACATAAATCGAAGATCTGAATTTCCTTGTAATCATTTAGGTGCGTTGGACTTGTCGACGCACTTAGTCCATCTTGTACTCGTAATATTTCTTATCAAATACGAACCTAATTCAAGGAGAACCCAAAAATCTAAATTCAACAATTAGTCAGTCATTCACAAAGTATAAAAAAGAAGAAGAAGTTTATAGCTTTATACCAAATACTATCAATCATTTTAAAATATCTCATATACTTTTATTGTTACCAAAATACTATCAAAATAATGTTTTTCCAAAATATCATAATATAAAAATTGAATTTTCAGCATCTAAAATTCAATTTTTAGATTAGCTAATCAAAGTTTAAGGTTTAATTTTGAAAATGTTATAATTTAATTTGATTTAGGGTCTAAATTTAAAATTTAAAAGTTATTTTAAATTTGTAATATTATGAAGAAAAAAATTATGGTATATTTGGAATAATCAAAGATATATTGTATTTGAACAGCTAAAACTATAAACTAACAGTTTTAAGAATCCTCTAAATTATCATTACTTTAAAACATTTTTTTAAGTGACCTGCACAATAAGCAATCAATTTTACCATCAACTTGTTGGTTATGATATGTATATCCCAAACTAACTAAATTAGAACAGAAAACCAAAACTGGATTTGACTTTCTTCAATATATATATTATCTATTTGGCTCCGACCTTTGTCTTTTGCTTTTACAAAACCATCTGCAATTCAGCAGTATTTAGCTTTTATTAATTATTATAAAAAACACATCCAATAAGGCAATAAACCAAGATTTTGCTCTACCAAGTTGTTAGAAAGCAAAATTTGACTTAGTTCACTTTATTCTCATTCCAAGTTTTTTGTTTTCTTTTGGTTTTGGAAAAAACACTATAAAAGGTAGAACCCTCATTACAACTTCAAACATCAATCAAATCATTATACACTGAGAAAACATAATATGGATGACATATCAGTAAGCAAAAGTAACCATGGAAATGTTGTTGTACTCAACATCAAAGCTTCTTCTGTTGCAGACACTTCTCCTCCTCCCAACAAACATGACTCACCATTGTTCTCTATCCATTTCTTGCAAAAGGTTAGTTATTTTTTTCAGTCTTTTGAAAACAAAAGCTGCTTACTTCAAATTTTGAAGCTTCTCCATATCTCCTTATCTCCATACTTACTTTGAGGAAATTGATCTGCAGCTTATAGCAGAACTCATGGGAACTTATTACTTGATATTTGCGGGTTGTGCTGCTATTGCTGTCAACGCTCAACACCACAATGCAGTAACTCTTGTGGGAATTGCATTGGTTTGGGGTCTAGTAATAATGGTTCTTGTTTACACTCTTGGCCACATCTCTGCACATTTCAATCCAGCTGTCACTATAGCATTAGCATCATCCAAAAGATTCCCTCTGAATCAAGTCCCAGCCTACATAACTGTTCAAGTCATTGGATCAACATTAGCCTCTGCAACTCTGCGTCTTCTATTCGATTTAAACAATGATGTATGCAGCAAGAAACATGATGTCTTCCTCGGATCATCCCCTTCCGGATCTGATCTTCAAGCATTCGCAATGGAGTTCATCATCACAGGCTTCCTTATGTTAGTCGTTTGTGCAGTCACAACCTCCAAAAGAACAGTAAGCTATTGACAACCAATAACACCAAACACATATGCATAATTTAACCATAACATTGAATCTTTGCAGACTCCAGAACAAGAGGCCTTAATCCTCGGCGCAACAGTCACACTAAATGTTATCTTTGCCGGGTAATTTTAGCTTAAAATTCTTCAATGGTATGA
The DNA here is from genome assembly GCA_900406425.1 of Iberis pinnata. Taxonomy (NCBI): domain Eukaryota; kingdom Viridiplantae; phylum Streptophyta; class Magnoliopsida; order Brassicales; family Brassicaceae; genus Iberis; species Iberis pinnata. The sequence continues at coordinate 13,908 of OVBE01005034.1, read as the reverse complement.
GGAAAGATCTAATCTTTTTAATCATATTACAGAGAGGTATCAGGAGCCTCGATGAATCCAGCAAGAAGCATAGGACCTGCACTTGTGTGGGGATGTTACAAAGGAATCTGGATTTACTTGCTGTCTCCAACTCTTGGAGCTGTGTCTGCGACTTTGATTCATAAAATCTTACCGTCTACACAAAAAACAGAGCCTGAGTTCACCAAGACAGGATCTCATCAACGAGTTACCGATCTTCCTATTTGATGATATTGTAGATCAACCCTTCAAAGCCAGTCTCCTTCTTGTTGTATTTTTTTAAATCTGTCCATTGCTCCTCCCTGTAACTAATCATTATCTAGAGTAGAGCACATATAAATGTTAATATGTAAGTACAGTGTAAATCAAAGTGACTTTTATTAGCAATCAAGATATTACAATTTTGGTTTAAGAACTTTCTTGCAAAGTTGTGAAGAAACTTAAGTTACAGTAAGTGTGCAAGTACTGTTACAACAAGAACTCAATCACTGATTTATCTACTCCTCATCTGACCGTGGAAATTTGAGTTATTGTTATATCTTTGTTGTGTTCTTCGACTTGTTATTGGGTTGATCAGAGGTCTGCAGAAAACCAAGGCGAAAAGCAATTCCATAGTTAGCAAACCCATGCTGATCCAGACGAACAAAGTTCTCCTCCAGTTCCATATCATCCTTTTAAAGAAAGGAAGTTCTGATTCAATAGACAGAGACGCGTCATAAATCTCTGGAATACCAGCTCCAGGACGAAACTCTGCACGTTGTTCAATCACTATCTTCAAGCAAGCAGTGGGGATAATCTCCTTTTCGACAAACTCTTTGAGCTTCAAGTTCAAGGTTTGAATTTCAGAGACATAGCCCGTGACAAGCGGAGCAATCTTTAGGAAAATCTGGACAAGACGGATAGGCTCGGTTCTAAATCTTACTATACACGGCCGCCTTGAAGTAGCAAGTGTTTGACCATTCGCGGATAAAAAATCCAATCGAATCTGAAACATCCCAAGATTTCTATTGTACTTGGAGTCAGGCAATGTCATCGAGACACTAATCTTTGTCCTCTGATTTGAAGGGCTAACTTTCAAAACTCTGTCCTTGCAGCTCGAATCAAAGCCAATACCATCACATGAAGTTATAGGCACATATGCTTCTGGACTATTCTTGGTGTAATCAAAATTCAAACTTTCTTTGATAACAAGTGGTTCATGAGCCAAATGGGTCATCACAAAACCACTAACCATGAGTGCTGAAAACAACAAGGCTAACAACACAATGCCAATATAAACAGCCCAAAACAAACCCAATGCTAACTTGCGCACAACCTTATGTTTGTGTTTTAGCCCTAAATTACACAGTTCTACAATCCAAGATAGTAAATAGCGTCTGCCACGTCTAGTTGTTCGATAAGGGTCGAAAACAAAGGTCAAGCAGCTAGAGATCAACCAAGTAGGAAACTTTATAAAGCTAATCATCAAACTAACTTGAAATTTGATTGACCTGATCACCAGCCTAAGGAGAGACCAATCCGTAGAAGTAGGTCTCGATTCTCCATAATCCTCATTCAAGGTGGTTGCTCTAAACATTTCAAATTTCTCTTCGATCACGCTATTTGACCCGGTACGAAACGGGTCAACTCGGTACCGACCCGACTCAGCCGAATCCCCACACGGGTCGATCACTTCAGAAAGCTCGCCATTTATTTCCATGATGCTCTGTTTTTTGAAAGAGCCCAATTCAGTATAAGAGGAAGAAGGATGGCTTTCCAGAACGGAACGATTAGGTTTCCGTCCGGAAGCTAACATTCGGCGATCGGAGTCGCAGTGCGATGAGAAGCAATCGTAAGAGGAATCGTCTGGTGCGTCTAGGAATCGTTCTGATTCCTCGCAGCTGCTAAGATTTGATAAATCTGATTCCATTGATAAGAATGCGTAAGAAATAAATTAGAGGAAGAAATGCTCGCTCTAAAGTCTTAACTATAGCTTAGAACAGAAACAACACAGTTTCCAAGGAACAGCTTGATACCGTCGTGTGCTGTCAGCTTATCCGACGGAGGAGGCCGGTTCAATTTGTAGGCTTTTAATGGGCCTTAATACAAAATTTATCTACTAATTTGAGGAAAATTAATACAAAATTTCTCTACTAATTTGAAGAAAATTAATACTAAATGAATCTTAAAAAAAAAAAGGAGTGTTGCTACCGGGTTTAAATGGTCCGGGTTTAAATTTGACCATTTACATAGTGAATATATTTTATTTATGGAGGTTGAATTACCAGATCAGATCCGTGGTCCAAAAATGAATGTCACCAAAAATGCTCCATAATAGTTCCATAATCATACAAATGAATGTTTTTAGTTTTCATACAATCGAAATCAAAAAGATTGAACCATAAACCAAAATGTACATCTCTGGATCTCTACTTCTAGAGATTTGAGTGGAGGGTTTTTGTTCAAATTTGATCGAAAGAGTTCCCCTTTCTCTCCTCTGTTTAAAGCTTTCTTGCTGCAGAAGAAAAGAGTTTTTGCAGAGATTATAGACCCAACACTAGAAGACAAATAAGATGTGGCTGAAGATGAGAGAGTGATAAAAGTTGGTCTTCTATTTTAAAAATCAAATTCAATATCTGATTTACAATACAAAACGGTCAAAAATTTTCAGAGTTTCAGCAGTCAAAAATGTTACTAAAAATAAACTATTCTCCCTGTGATATCTTCTTAAACCATAGGGTGAGATACTTAATGCCACTTTGTTTACTTGCTTTTCTTCTTCCCAGCAGATTTCTTTTGACCACTCTTCTTGAATTTTTTCAACTTGGTGGTGGCAAGTGCTTCTGCAGCACTCTTTCCTTCCATCTTCTTTGTCATCTTAACCACACTTGACATACCTCTCACTGCAACCGCCCGCTGATCTGGTCTACGGCTCATCATCTTTCGATCAAGTGGCCAATACGCATATGGTTCAAGCTTATCTTTCCTCTTAAGATCACCACTTGCCTTTTTGCTTGCATACTCTTTGCCTGTGTAAGCGTATCCAGACTCTGATGTCTTCATCCGCTTTTGGTTCTTCCTCGATGAGTTTACAGAGAATCGACTACCTTTGCTGCTCTTAGCATCTGAATCTGCATCAGATATTTCCTTCCTTTTTGATTTCTGTCCTTCACGGATAATTAGACGTCCTTCCTCATCAAACTCTGCTTCCTCATCCGAGTCAGCTTTCTCTTTGCGAAGCTCACTTGATCTAAGAGCTGCTCTTGTTTTGTATCGATCCATTAAGTCGAGTGGTTCATCATCTGACTCATCCACTTCAAGATGACTCTGGTTCAGCTTTCTCTTGGACCTTTAATACGTCATCAACAAGTTGGATATGTAAATCAACGAGCCAAGATTATTCAATGTGTATATAAAACAACCAACCTCAAAGCAGTTGCCTTAGATTTCATCAAAGAGGGAGCCTTGCTACGACCACGTGATTCCGCATCCATGTAGTCTCCATCACTGCCCTCATCTTCATCAGAGAAATCAGAAAATATCTTGGTATCATTCCACCGACTTACCCTGGAAGACATGAAATCACGAACAATCAGTACATGACCACTCAAAAGCTTCTATGAGAACAATCTGTTAGTTAAGTTGAAAAAGGTACTTTGATGAAGTTTCTTTTGAATGCTGCGATCTACTCATCTCAGAACCAGCTGCATATTTTCTCTCTTTCCGTTCTTTGACCTGAGTGAAACCAAGAGAAGATGGATGACAAAACATAGATACTCCAAATCTTGACTACTTTAAAAGTATTGTTAGCAAACCTTTCGGATGTTTGTTAAGAGTTTCATATGTTCCTCAGGCATCACAGACTTAACAGCCTCTGTTCCACATTTCTTGATGAGCATCTCCAACAGAATCCTCACCTATTAGATCAACATTACCTTCAGAATCCACAGAAACATATATGTATTCATCTAGTATGTATGCTTGCCGCTAAGCGGCTAAGTGTATGTACCTTTGCTTTGAAAAGGTTTTTTGTCCCTTTTGGCCACTTCAATAAGCCTTCAACCATGCTCTTTAAGTTTGCGTGTAGTCCTTCAACGGGTGATTTAGCCACCAACACCTTCAACAAACCTAGATTTGCCTGTTTTCCAAAATAGATTAGTTGTAGGTTTCAGAACGAGAGAAGTTTCACCAGATTCTCATTGATAAACAAGTGAGACAAAACGGCTAATTCGCAGCATCATAAGTTGTGGTCTCTTGAAAAGGAAGATAACTAACTTTTGTGATTTCCTTATTTTTCCTTTGGAGAAGGAGAAATGTTGAAGGAAGCAAATTGTAAGCACTAGCTATGAGATCAGAGAACTCATATGTCAAACGAGCTACACCCTTCACGGCAGCACTAATCATCTGCGGTTTTTCTCCAGCCAAGCAACCAACCACCTGTGAAGGTTATAGCAGAGGTCAACAGACGTAACAAAGGGAAAAGAAAGATCTCGGAACATATGATACAATCACTTGTTAGGATTAGATTAATTATACCATATTGAAGTATCCATGTAATTTCTCACTGTCTCCTCCATTTTCCTCATCTGCGTATGCATGACCAATCTGAACAAGAACGTCATAGGCTCTGCTTCTTGTTTTTTTATTTACCTGCAGAAACAGCAGCGACATAAATATTAATTCTTACATCATTTTAGCAATTTATCTTAACACAAACAGTTCCAACAATGCTTAGTACCTCCTTTAAGGCAAGTATTACTTCAGGTAGAAAGGAGGAAACGATGACTTTTCTCTCCTTTAAATCATCCTGTACGGGAAAAGAACCTTCCGGATCAGTAGGATAATTTCCCTAAAACTCGAAATGAAATTTCAATTCTAAAACGAAGACCTACTTCTCTATAAAAATACATTTTGGCTAAAATAATACAAAGGTATAAGGTTTATTTTCTTACAGTTCTTGATGCATGAGCTAACAGGAAGTATAAACAATCAAGTTTATGGCGCTTGGCAGATACATGGCATATATTATGCATTAGCTCAAGTAACTCCTCGAGGTTCTTTGTAACAAATCCATCAGAACTCTGGCAATGGTAACATTTGTACTAAAGACATTAGTCAAGATTTATTACTTTTAGAATCTTAAACATGCATAAAATCAGTTGGCTACATACACAAAAGAAAGTCATATACTCGACCTAATTGAAGAATAAAAAATCCTAAGGCAAAGGAAGCAATACCTTCAAGATGACTGAAAGAACTTTGTACGCTTTCTTTTGAATTAAACCCTTGGGATCCTGAAGTTTAATATCCATATCAGCATATACCCTCATCCAGACAATTCATAAAACTCATCTTCATGTAGTAGGAGCCACAACAGAACAATAAATCATTCAAAATACAAAAGATCAATTTTGCAAACCTGCATTGCAGGCTTCAGAGAACTGAATACAGTATCTACTTCTTGATCATCCAAACCAGGTAAGAGTGAAACTAACAGATCAAACAATCTTGCCCTGAAATGCAGATTATAGGGTCAACTTTGGCACTAGCAACTATAAACACAAAGGGGAAATAATAGTACCTTAAGTTGGAAGAGGACTTTTGGTCGGCAGCATTATCCACGTCCATCCCACTACCAGAGCTTTCATCTTGTGCAATGGCTGTTTTAGTTACCTCCAAAAGCTCTCGCAGTGTCTTGAAAAGTAGCTTTGAAACAGTTTTTTTCTCCGCTATAGAAGCCAAGTTGCCTATAGCAGACTGAAAGTAAAAGAGGGACAGACCAAATACATGAGAATACAAAATAAAGAAGAAAAAGTTTAAACAGAATGATGTTATATTAAAACCCTTTATAATCTCTATGATGCGATGCAAGTCAGATACCCTGCCTTCTAAGGTTGAATATTACCTGAAGAGAACCACCATCATCTTTGCCAGAATCATGAAATATCCTTGACAAAACATCCAATAATTTAGGAGCACACAACCGCAACACTTTCAAATTAGCTGCCGCATGCTGTGAATCATAACGAGCTTTAGCTCGTAGCATAGCAGGACTAAGATCATTAGAAGGTACTTCTTTATCCTCAGCAGCTTCCTTGTTTTGTTGAATCAGAATATTCAAGCTGGTGCATATAATTCCATGGGTCTCAGTCTGTGTTTGAAGAGCTCCACATAATATTCTCCCCAGATCCGGAAAACTCTCCACAGTATCCGCGGGATAATTACAAAATGAAGGTAACAAGGCCCATAGTGAATATACAAGAGACTCTACGCTCATGGATGCTGCAGTAAGACCTTGTAGCTTGAGCTGCAATCACAAAGAATAAGCAATATTAGAGGAAAATAAAGATAATAATATATCAAAGAGAATATAAATAAATAAATTACCTGTTGAGCTTTCTGGCTCATTGTTTCGACCATTCTAAAAATAGTCTCTGTGAAGAAACTTAGCCGTCCTCCAACTGTGTACTGCTTCAAGATTGGAAAGAGCCAAACATTCACCTTAGACAGATCACTCGCCTCAAGGTTTAAACGCACAATGCTTAAAAATGTCTCAGGTCCCATAGCTCCAAGGGCTGATCCTACACATTCATGCAACTGGAGATTGCCATAAAAAAGACAACATCAGTCAAACAAACTGTCAGGAAGTACAAGACGTGACTAAAAGAAATTTTGAGTAATACATTGACATAATGCATTATCATCTTTCGAAGAATCATTTGTCACTAACTAAGAATGAGAAAACGTCCATAAATCAGGTTCTGCATAAATATTCCGTGTATTGAATAGCTGTATCAACAGGATAGGATACACCACTATGTCAATAAAAATAAGCCAATGACAGTTTGTACAAGAAATGTAGCCAGGAGAAGCACTTTGAAACATCAAATGACATCAACGCAACACAATATCTATTTACATAATTGCATATACTCTTAGGATTTCATTTTTAACCATAACTCCCTATATAGCAACTTAATATCATCACTGTCGTTCTATGGTAAAGATTATATATCTGCAACAGTGGAACCAATGGTCCAGTGATGAAAGCCAAGATAACAGTTTACAAATCACATCACTATCTTAAGTATTTCTACTGTAATCTAGAACCGCAACAGATGGTCGTTACTCTCCAGAACTAGTATAGTACAGTTACCTGCTTCCTAAAAGGAAAGCCTTCATCAGGTAAATCTTGCATATCTGATAAGTCCTCGAGGGTCTTCCTCATAAAATATGTAGAATCTTCACCTAAAAAGAAGTGAAGGAATCAGCATATGAGCAAGCTCTCAGCGAATACTAATAAATAATAGTTACCTAATTTATCGAACATGGCTGCAACTGCTTGAAAAGCCATATCCCAGACTGCATGGAATTTGTAATCAAGCAAGCTCTCAACTGTTGAGCACAGCTTTTCAACCACTGTGGGACTAGACTTCCTCGCATCTAAGGTTGAATTCCGGATTCCATTGACACCTTCTCTAATCAAGCTTTCGTCAATGCATGAATGTATTAAACTCTTCAAAGTATCCGTTGCTGCAAGGATTGCCTCCTCGTGTTCAGATGCAAGAATATCTGCCAAAAGAAGAACAAAGATCATGGAATACTAGGATATACCTTATTGACAAGAAAAAATTATCTTCGAGAAACCTGACACCAAAAAAGCAGGAAGAAGCAGATACAACAGCATACCTTTCAGACCATTGAACACGCTAGGAAGTTTGACGACACAAAGATCTCTGTTTAGGGAAAAAGCCCTTGTTATCCCAACTTTCAGCAATCGTGCTGTACATGTCATGGTATCAGCCGATGCTTCATATCCTGAGAACAGCCCAGCCGCAAGAGATAACACTTCGACCAATGCCTCAACTGGAACCTCAGAGGCTGGATTGAGACAAAGTGCATTTAGAGAGTCTATCACTGGCCTTGTAATGAATGGAATAGGCAGAATCATCAGAACCTTCAAGCCCTGAATCAGTGTAGCAATGTGCTTTTTTGACATCAAAGCCAAGCACTCTTTTAGAGTGCTGAGGATGTACACCACTTGCTGTGCTCCCCTGGCTCCTTCGCTTGAACCCACTTCTGATTTATGGGTGAGATCCAAATATTTCTGAAACAATTCTGCAATAGCTCCACTGACTGATTTCCAGGCCTTGGTTCCATGGGATTTCTGAAGGACGTCACGGAGACACGAGTTTGCTAGCTTTCTTACCTGGAATTAAAAGAAAAAAATCTTAAAATTCGATGCAGACACAATTCATCAACACTGGTAAATCTGAAAATTACCTTTCCATCAGAATGAGTTACAAAATTTAGCAAGATGCTGTAAGATTCAGAGCCTTCACTCCCCATAATGGACTCAACAGTTGTGAGTAGATGAACCAGACACTTCAACCCCGAAATTAAGCACTCAGGTGTGGCTGATTTTAGACGCAAAACGCTGAGGATGAGACGCAAAGCCAACCCATTCTTCTTCAGTACTCCTGCTGAGACTTTAGGGAACACAAGGGAAAGGATGACAACATGTGGTTGGACAACATCCATAGGTGGTTCGGCATCTGCAGACAAGAGGCTGTCTAGCGAGATGCATGTGGCAGCAAAGTAAGCCACAGGTGAACGACAGTGATTATCTTCTGCTAGAGTTTTCGATAGCTCCTCGATGACAGCGCAGAGGCTATCATGGTCTGGTCGCTTTGACTGCGATAAGCGAGAGCGCATATACTCTCCAAAATCATCAGAAACAGGTAGGTCTAGATCTGAAGGTGTGAGGCACATGCTGGTTTCAATGCCAAGACATAATGATTCCATGACTTGTTTCCTTGACTAGCTCAGATGAAATTTCTACAATATAATGGGAACTAGTATGTTAACCAATTGAAGAAGCTTGATTGGGAGGAATTGTACTAGAATAACAGGAGCTTCAGAGATTCTGATAATAAACAATTAAAGAACGGAACTTAAATGAAATATCATGCAATTGTACCTAACTAGAATCTGAAAGAACGGAAATCAATCTTCGTAATCATCACAACAATCGAAATTAATCATCAGAACATGAAATAATCAAAAGAAAACAAAATCTTTTCAAAATTCTATAGAACAACAGTGACATTGAGGCTTCCAGAGAGGTATACAAACTTCAAACTGAAGCTGTAGATTTTCAAAAGAGTCTCAGAAACATGAAATAGGCAATAAACAAAACAGGTCAAGGGAATAAAGCTTCACACTTAAGATAGAATTTAAACAAATAGAGAGACCGAAGGAGAAGAGACTAATTTCAATCGGGTTTCTAACCAGAAAACAGCCAGAGAAAAGATCCGTCGTGAAGCTCGTTGGCTTGAAGATCAATGGCGACTAAGTGACTGCAGAAGTTTGATAATGCAAAAAAAAAAAGAAATCTTTAGGGTTCTCGCCAAAAATCAATTCAGGGTTTTGTGGTTAGAGAATTACTTAATCAAACCGACTTACTTATACCGGTTTTGACAAAGTTATTGATTCTATATTTAAATTACGGTTCAACCGGTCAAACCGATACCAAGGCTATTGTTTTTTTTTTCTTTTGTAATTGTAGTTTACTCACTACACTCAATATTTTGTTGTCTTTTCTTTCTTCCGTTTTGTTCTTTTCTTAAACTTTTCACTTTTCTTCAAATCGTCAAAATCGTATATAGAAAAGCTGAACCAGAAACAAAATATACAAAGGAGATTGAAGTCAACTCGTTAACACGAATATAAACAAGGACTAAGATGAATTCGTTTTACCATGAAGATCGAACTAATTAAATCATGCGAATGTTAGTTATTATATTTATTACAAGATGCATCCAATACCGTATGTTGCTTAAAAGTTAACACAACAATGAAGATCCCAATACAATTAACTTACGAAATTAAGTTTTGAAATTTATCTCACTTGATTTTAATTCCCGTTAAGTACGCCTTAAGTTAAACCAAACTCTAAGCAACGATATCAGGAGCGGTTCTTTCTCTAGCCAGCTCAATACCATGACTTCACAATATATAACACACACAAGTATGTCTACTTCTAGCTAATATATATATATATATATCTTTGCCGAACCGGTTTTGTGGAGAGGCAAACAAGCCACCGTCTTAGGGCCATATTAGAAAAACAAATCTAAGTTTTTTTTTCACCTGATTTTTTTATATAAATCATTTCTTCTTTTTTTGTTGAGAATTTTTTTTTTTAAAAAGAAGATTATAGTGGATCCCACATCATTAAAAAATTGAAGAATTTTCATTAACCTCTCAACAAAATAGCAAAAAAAAAGTAGATTAAAATTTGGGTTATTGTTCGACATGTCTTTTTGGCTTCTTAAATGCAAAAAAAATTGGTAAATTTTGGAAAAAAATCACATATCTAAATGATAATATCCAAAATCACATTTAGATACAAAAATTTTCTATAATATTGATCAATATCGATCAATATAATTTTCGAGGTATAAGGACAAATCTTTAGTTAAACCCTTTGTTTAATGACGTGGGATCCATCATAACCCAAATTTTTTTTAGTCGAATCATTTAGATATATTGATCGATATTGATGTTGTTGTTATTCAACTAAAGGGTTTTGTCTTATATCTCCAAAATTATAGAGAAAGTGATTTTGAATAAGCAAAAGCGGAAGCTAAAATAATTGTGAAATCTATGAATATCAAACCAATATTTAAGGTGAAAAGAAAGCGGACCATTAAAAAGAAAATACATTTTGATGAAGAGGTAGAGAGAAATGATGAAAGTCTTATGGTTATTGAAGAGGAGAACTTTAAATCAATTATCTTCTTAGGATTGTTGACCAAACTACAACATCTATTCGAGTGAGGTTTGAACAATTTGAAGAATATACCAAATTGTTTGGAATTTTTTTTTATCTGATAAAGCTTAGGAAAAAAAGCAGAAGATGATTTAAAAGCTTCATGTCTCTACCTTGAAACTTCTCTCAAACATGGTAAGCATTCAAACATTGATGAAAATCATCTATTTAGAGATCAAAGTTTTAAGAGATCTTTTACCATATGATATCACCAAGCCTATTGAGGTACTCAATTATTTAAAATAACATGAAGGTTATTATCCAAATATATGGAATGTATACATAGTAATGTTAATGATTATGGTGTCACTCGTTTATGCAGAAAATATTTTTTTTTTAAGTTGAAGTTGATTAAGTCTTATTTACGATCAGCTATGCAGAAAAAATAAAAATCTATGTAGTCGCATGATTTATTTTCGCATTTATATGTTTATGTTTTTTTCTAAAAAAATGTTCCTATGTATATACTATGTTACGAAGTCAAACTAAAATCCAAGTCTGTCTTTGATGGGAAGTTAGAAAAGAATATATATAAATTTTTAAAATATTAAAAATTATTTATTATATGTAGCACAATTGGCTAAGAATACCTCTATAAAGATTTCTTGAAAGATTTTCATTTACTAAATGATCATGATGTTAAAACCAAACATTGTAACAAATAGAAAAAAGAGAAAAGAAAAAAAAAAACTAATACCGAACAATTTAAAGGGATTAGCACTAATATTATTTAAAGTTTAAGATTTGCTTTAGAAATACACAAAACTTATTATGATGAGCTATATTTGATCGCGATCAAAAGGACTATCCAATCAGAGTGTCTTAATCTGCATTACACAGATACGTATAGATAAGATAACTCTATAAATCATTAAAAATATGTAATTTAAAAAATATTTAACTTTTAGTTATAAATGTATACGTGAAGTGTCAAAGTAAAGCGGGTCCGCACTCAATATCATTATCATTTCATAACACACAAACACAACTTCTCAAGTCTCTCTGTAAATGGCGGATGAGTTCGATGAATCCGATGTTGTATTCTCCGAAATCTCCGTTCACCACAGAGAAGAAGAAACTGAGAATCATCTGTTTGGTTTCAAAGAGAGCAACAAGACAAGGCGGATCAAGAGAACAGAGAAGGGGCTATCGAGCTCGCTTCCGGTGAATATTCCAGAGAACATGTTTCAGAGATATGTTGGGAAAGAGGAGGAAGAATGTTCCAACGGAGGAGGAGAGATCGTTCCGCCGCATATTATCGCCGGACGGAGAATCGAAGGTGAACAAATGGCGTTTTCCGTTTGTACCGGAAGCGGAAGGACGCTTAAAGGAAGAGATCTGAGCCGGATCCGGAATTCGGTTCTTAAGTTAACCGGTTTTTTGGAGGCTTAAACCGTTTTCCGGTTTGTCTTTTATTTTATTTTATTTTATCATCTCCTAACCTTTTTTGCATGTTTGGTGATTTCTTTGAAGATCCGTGTTGTTTTGGATGTAACATCTTATTTTTGAGAAATTTCTATTTTCCCCAAAATTCGAGAAGAAAATTGATTGTAAAAAAGACAATGCATGTCAAGCGGTTGTGTTGGAGTTACAAAAGTGGTAATGGATCATGGATCATGTATGTATGTATGTATGTGAGTTGGATTTATCATTTTATTATCATGTGCGGATGTGGACAAAAATCTCAACAGAAACAGCTGTTTTTGTAAAGGCAGACCGATGATATCAAGGAGATTTAATGAACTCTATACTTTGGAAGCTAAATCAGTAGTTGTGTTATCATAAATGTGAAAACAGTAGAAACAAAAATTTATATGGGGGTTTTTAATGTTGTCAAAAATATATATGGGGGTTTTAATGTTTTCAACAAAAAAAAATAATAGATGGGGTTTTTAATGCTGTATTGGTTACATTAGGAAACAAATGTGACAAAAAAAACAAGGAAACAAATGACATTTTCTCTTTATTTTTTGTAAGGAATTTTTTTTTTTTGGAAATCTAAAATAGACTAGTCTAGTGTTAAAGGTGGTGATTGATAAATGTTGTAGATTTATATTTTTTTGCTGTCGAAAGTTGGTTGTATGAATTATTGTTGTAACTTTTTTTTTTGTAGGATTTTGGCTGTAGAAATTTTGGTTGTAAATTTTCAAAATAAAATTATGATTGACAAATATCAATGTTGTATGATTATTTTAGTATCTATTTAAAATTATAGTGAACATAATAAAACAAACAAATAAATACACCAACACAAATAAAATTATTAAAACGTGTAAACATAAAAGTAAAATGATTTGTGTTGTGTTGAAAAAGACTTTACCTTTATGTTATTTGTTACGTTTTTATTTTGTGATTGTAAATTTTTTTGTTACTAATATAAATAAATATTAAAAAAAAAAATTGAAACAACATACTTATATACACACATATATAAATGTATAGTTATAATATACATTAGTAAAAAGTATATCATTTTTATACAAATAATGATGTGATATGTGTATTATTTTATATAACTCATCTACAAGAATAAACAACATAATATTTATCGACTTTTTAATTTTAATTAGAATTTTCTATAAATTATATTACACTTATTTTTATATATGTATAATATAGTTTTATTCGTTAAATATGAAAATCAAAAGTGCAAACAAAGAAAACAAAATTATCCAAAGCGTAAATACTAGTGTTCTGGCTTTTTTGCTATGCAAAACCAAAAAACAAACAAAATAAAATATATTTATTTAGAAATAAAAAATCTTCGTAGAACTTCATTGGTGAAAACTTAATGTTTTAAAAATTTATATAGCTTTGCAGAGAATTTAAAACACTTACCAATCACCACTAAAATGTTTGTATTTTCTCTTTATTTTGCTTAGTTTTTTATATCTGTTGCTAGTTTGAACTTTGTTTTCTTTTTTTTTAGATTTGTTTCTTTGGAAAATATTTGTTTTTGCTGATTTCGTTTTCCGTAATAGTTTTGGGTTTCATTTCGTGTTAGTAATTATATAGTACTTAGAGCATCTCCATTGGGAGTTTCTCACCTAAAGGTTCTCAAGATACATATTTGTGTA
>OVBE01005033.1:0-22326 GCA_900406425.1 Iberis pinnata | reverse complement strand
ACCATTGATTGCACGTTTTACCTTTCTTGCATTTACTCTGTTTTTCATCCAAAGTGTTTAAAGCCTTTTTCTGTTTTATGCATTTTTTACTTTCGTTGCACTTAGGACCTTTTAGCACCCAAAACCCTTTTAACACCAGCTTCACTTTAAAGCATCCAACACATCCTCATTGCTTAGTACACTCCCATTATGGATTGACATAAAAACCCATACTACAACGATGGGTTGACTGATAGCCCTTTATAGGAGTAAAATCCTACTATCAGTCTTGGAGGTTCCTGGAATAAGAGAAGTCAAGAAGAGATTAGTAAACTTGTTCTTATCGATTCTACTAATCTCTTCTTATTAGAGATCATAAGATTACTTATCTTTCTTGCTTAGATTCAATCCGAAGTTATTCCCCTTTGTAATTGGATTGAATCCCAGGACTTGTGTAACTTTCTAATCTAGTAAAGTCAGTTGAGAGGGTACAGTCCCCTCTCCCGAGACGTAGAGCAATCACTCGAACTTAGTGATCAAGTTCTTGGTGTATTGATAAAGTCATATATAAAATTCACATTGATTCAAGAAGAGTCAAAACTCATGTACATCAAGTTCTAAAAGTGTACAAGATCGATGGTTGTGAAATGTTTGAAACTCCGGTGGTTAGGTTTTCGGTCGATGTCTTTTGGCGATTCCTCTTCTCTGCATGTAGATCTGCTTGATAATCTGTCATCAATCACTGTTAGTTAGTGGTTCGTCGTGAAATGCTCTGATGAGATCCTCCAGCGTTATTGGCGCCTCCGTGGTTTACTCTCCTTCCGACGTTACACTTTTAGTCTAGGAGCATTTACTTCTATGCCGGCATCAAGTTACTTTGACCGGATTATCTTGGGCTTTTTAGCTGTGTCCACCATCTCTGCCGATTTTGATGTCGGTCTCTCATCGGATTCTATCATCGTGGAGAAAGAGAAGGTTGGTGCGCATGTGTTGAGAAATTGGCCACGTTGTCACTTTCTACATCACATGTTCATTATCAAAATTTTCCTTATCTTATGTTTTTGGATTATAATATTACGATCTTTTGTTAGGTTAGTCGTCATGTTATTGTTATTAGTTGGGATAATTTAGACCTATGTGGGTATTATAAAAGTACGTCCATCCCGTTCTGGTATCATACCAAAAACTCGGGTTAATTTGGGTTGGTTTCGGTCTAGAAAAGTTTTCTTTTCTACGTTCTATGGTCCTTTGGGACTTGGTCCTTCAAGATTTTGTAATTTCTTTTTAGGAATAGATAATTTCTCTCTTTTTGAGAGCATCTACCCAATATTGGTCTATACTTTCTCCTTCGTGGGATTTATCCTACCTTTTATGGATCTGAATTTTCTTAATCTAATACAATATATTGGCGACAAAAAAAAAGCTAATACAACTTGTCAAAATAGTATATATAGTACAACTAGTTGTGCATTGACTATTTTGTGTGTTAGAGAGAACACCTCACTTACACATGTTGGGTACAAGATAAATTTTTGTGCAAGACGCAATGGCCCAAGTTTGATAATATAAAGAAAAATTAATACTCCCTCCGTTTCACAATGTATGTAGTTTTAGAGAAAAAAATTTGTTTCAAAATGATTGTTGTTTTCACTTTTCAATGCAAAATTTAATGTATTTTTAATGTATTTTTGTGTTTTTGACTCTTTATATTCTGCAGAATGATTTATTATTGGTTGGTTTGTTTTGGAATGCGGTTTTTATCTTGGAATGCTTAAAATTAAATAATTTTCTTAATAGTTGTGTCCTAACCTTAAACTACTTACATTGTGAAACAGAGGGAGTATATACTCGCTCTGTTTCTAAATATTAGATGTTTTAGGATTTTCACACATATTAGGAAGACACATTATTTTATCAATTATTAAATGCATTGTTTTCCAAATTAAACAATTTCCTATAAATTTTAACCAATAGTATTCTAAAATTTCAAATTTTGTTAATTAATGTGTGTTGAAGTTTACAATATGTAATTAAAATCACATTGAAAACCCAAAAAATCTATATTTTTAAAACAAAAGGAAAAAGCCTAGAAAATTTATCAATAAAAAACAGATGGAGAACTATTTATTCCAGTGATATCAGTAGTCCAAGTTTCCCCGGTTTCCCCAGTTGTACAATAGTAATACTAAACAACTACTTTACTACCGTTTAGAACAAATCAAACTTTAATTCCATCATACAGATGTAAGACCATATTAGAGTAAGCATAATAGTTTCTCAAGTGCATATAATCTTGGACAACAATCCACTGAGCATACAAATAAATAAATAAATAAATATATATATATATATATATATATATATATATATATATATATCTAAAACTAAAATAAAAATCTCTAAATTAGAAACAAAAGTCGAAACAATCGAAGCTTGTGATGTGGAAACTTCTGAGGTTGAGGTTGTTTTTTTTTGCTCGTAAGATTGATGGTAATACTCATATAGTAATAAGAGAACACATAAGGTGTGCATTAGAAATAATTTCTCTATTTTAAAATATCTAAAGCTTCACAGAGAAGCAAAAAAAAAAAAAAACGTGGCTACAAAAAGCCGGCTCAATAGCCTGTTCATGCATAATAGCAGACAATTTCTACATTATCGTAGACATGAGAACTCGATTTCGGATGGGATAGTGTTACCTGCTTTTGTTTTATAATGTACGGTGGGTAAAAAAGTTTTTTTGGCTTTGATAGTCTGTGAAACAATGACAAATATGTTTCTTGCGGTTTTTAAAGTGTACAATTAGTATTGGTTTAAGTGGTGGTGTACCACTACATATAACTGCGGTAAGAAAATAAAAAGGCAAAAAAATTGATATATGGACCAATAAAAAAACTAACACGTGGGCCGACCAAATTGACATTTTTTGTCAACGGAAACGTTTACAAATACTGTATTTTACATGGTAAAACATGATGCCTCGCATAATATCCTAAGTAATCAAGCCAAATATTAAACTCCGTTTGGATATAATCAAAAGATAGCATTTCACATGAGCGAGCCAGGTAGTGAATATCCAAAAGAAAGGATGATAAGCCTCGTAAAGTTGAGTGATATACATGCTAACCAAGACACCAAGTATCTTAATCTTCAAGGCTTGAACAAGTTGTAGACCATCAGTCAGCATTCTGATCCGCCTATAGCTTAGTCTCCTCAGAGTCTGCAATGCTTCTACAGTAATTGTGAGTTCTGCTTCTATAGGGGATGCAATTGGTGGCATAGAGCTCATTCCCCTAAGAATTATCCTGTTTTCATGAGCTAATATCCAACCTATCCTCTTCTTGCTGTTCGCGAGACCCAAGATGCATCTGTATAACACATTAGCATATTAGGATCAAATAGAAATAATAAGTTAAATTGGGAACGCGATAAAGCTTTGTGAACAGGTCTAGTGTGTTGTGTCTCTGTAATTGCAAATATCAATCATATCTGCTAGTCTATAATTGTCTTAGATAGAATCTCTGGTATACCCCATCATTTATTATGAAAAACAAGATCATTCCTTGATTTCCATCAACATCTTGAATTTTCACACCCAACACTTTCTGTACATTATAAATCACAGAGTCGCTGAATTCATCAGCGTCGTGTACTGGCAATGGTGATAATGCCCAACATAACATTTCTTACTAACGCGACATGTGAAAAACAAATGATTCACATTCTCACCACATAGTGGACAAGTTGTGCCAATTGTACAACCTCGCTGTTGCTCAAATGGCTTTGTACAACTGTTGATAATTATTAGTGTTTCGATTTGACTCTCCTTTTACTAAAAGAAAACCTGACATGACGGAGTAGTCACCATCCTTGGTGAATATCCATGTTGGACGATCATGTGCCCCTGTGACATTTAGATCGTTATAACGAGACTAGTTTTGTTTGTGCGTCTATGGAAAAGTGTTATCTTTCGTCTCCAAAGTAATGTGTATGTTTTGGCTTTGTATTTTCCCAAACCATTTCTAATATAATATCAGATGGAAGAAGGAAGAAAAAAATAATCAAGTTTTTGTCTCAACCTTTTCACATAGAACCCCATTCCTCTCTTCAATCTTAATTTTCTTGTTCGTATATGAGAATATACATAGAAGAGAATATGAGTTTCTGAAGTTGTATCCTGCAGGTCTTACCCTTACAAAATCGCCTCATCGTTGCCTCTGCAATTCCTTCTTCATCATATGTAGTATAGTAAGTACACAACATAATTTCTAAAAACGATGATAGAAATTAAAATCTTCAATGGTGGGGCAATTTCTAGTAAATCTAAACAATACATTTGAGATTACTTCATACGATCTCCTTTATTGTAAGAAAACTGAGTAATCCACACCATCAAAGTCCATGAGTGGCCAAAAATGAATATGAAAATGTATTCAAAGTTTGATTCTCTAATTACAACTATACAATTCAACTATAAGAATAGAACAATGGAATAGAGGAACAAAATTAAATCAGTAAGAATAGAAGTGCTTACTTCTTATTCATCTTTTGCTATGAAGTTTGGCTCTTCGCCTCGGCATAGGTACTCATCGCACATAGACGATGTTCCCCAATCTTTCCTTAATCTCAAGATATCCTCTGTGAAAGTTGATCCAGATGCTCCAATGAAGACGCTGGACATAGCGCATATTGTTTTATCCAGCATTGCATCCACCTACTCATTGCAAAAATCCCCAATAATATTCTTTAATCCATAAGATGTTGAAGAACCAGAACAAGCAAACAGGATTTCAAGAGATTTCTAAGCTTTGGTTTCCAACAAAGGAGGAAGAGCAGTTAATTTTTAACCTGAGAGTCATCCTCGATGCCATGTCGATATAACAATGCGTCCCATTTTTCAGCTGAATTACGTGATGGACGTTTGACAAGAGGCACAATTTTTCCATCTACCACAACAAGTGACTGAAGCAGACTTGTTTCACTTTCTGCAGCATCTGTTGAAAGATAGATCACTTGGCCATTGGATCTTTCCACCATCCGAGCAATGCACTCTGCAGCTTGTGGAATTGGATAGAAGCAGCTTGGCGCTTTTGCATTGCTGGCATATAAAAGATCACAAATTTTCAGAAAACTACAAGCCTGACCTGCTCCGTAGTTATTCTTACTACAACAGTGCAGTGCCTACATAATTTGAAAAGTCATACTAACTGCATATAATCGCAAATAAGAGTCAAATGTTGTTTTGCTACACAATCAAAAAGCCATACCAGAACTTAAGGAACCCATGTCTACGAAAATGAAGCGCAATGTAGTTCTTGCCCAAAAAGGTCTGAATGAAACGCTGTGCAGTCAACAAAATCAGCTTACTAGGTTCAATCAGAGTCTTGCACTTGTGGTTTATGGGTCCACCAGGCTGCATCACCCAATCTTGCTCCATATCAGCATAGAAAACATCCCCAATGGCGATCACATCATCATCAGACTTAAAACTTTTCTGTACATCTTGCATAGTTCTCTTGCTTGGCTTCTTTATATTTTCACTCCAAGGAGCCTCAAGCTTTCCATCAATGGAAATCCCCAAACCTTTCAGTTTCTTAATATGTTCGTCGTCCACATAGCAAAGCTGTGGTGATGAGAAGTAACAAATGAAGCGATCAATGTGAGGAGGATTCTTTTTTGACTTCTCCTTGAACTGATCAAAAGAAACAACAACATTTCTTCCCAAGCAAGTATTAATGTGTTCTATATCTATCACTCTATCATATTGGTAATCAAATTTAGGGCTTGGGATCACCAGAACTCGATCTAGCAACGCAGCGAAGAACATATGCTTCTCTAAGCAAATCAAGTGGTTGCTCATTTGGCCGGAGAGACATATAGCGAAAAGAAATTTGTCTGATCTCGGCTTCCATTCTATCGTATTCTGATCTGATAAGTTCTGATCTACTTTTCTACATCCATCAAAAGAGTTAATCACCGAATCGGATTCAGTGCCGGAGAAATTGCTGGTCTTGTGTGGTAACAGAAGTACCTCTTGGATCTCCTTATTCAATGAAATCTGCTTAGAAACAGCAGATTTTACATCTTCAACCGAATTCACTAACGTAGCATTCCATAGAGAGAGAAGCGCGAGCTGTTGTTGCCTTAGTAAATAAAGAGCACGGAGCTCGGATTCCTTGACCCGAATCGACAATGGATCCAGCGTAGAACGCGAGAAACTTACCGAGAATAGTTCACGAGGGTCTGTGAATAAGAAGAGGAGACCGATTGAGATAATTAGAGAAATGGCGATAATGATGTAGCGCTTGTTGAGTGAGATCTTCCAACGGTGTTGAACTCGCTCCAGAATATCCTCGATCTGAAAAGCCGATCTCGGAGTCCCGTTGGATGTAGTGGTGGAAGAAATCCGATCTTCCCGGTGAAGGTTGCGAGTGTCGTTCTGAGGGATCAAATGCCGGTGGTCTTCTTCGTCATCGGAGGAGTTCCGGTCCATTGTGAAGAGAGAATGAGCTCAAAATCAGTGGGAGCGAGCGAAATGAAACGAAATATGTATGAAAAATGAACAAGATTTAGCGAGAATGGAAAGTGAATAATAATAATTTATTCTCTTAAGTCGGTGAGACGGTGATAGTGGGTGGAAGAGAATGACTCGGTACGATTTTTTTCCAACTATATTGAAATTAGAGTATAAAAAAATAACCAAAAACTTGAACATAAAGAAAAGTGGTTTTTAAGGTAATGTGCACTCTAAAGACTTTCCTCTTCCTTCTCTCCTCTTCTCTCTCATCACCACCTGATTTCTTTCCGTTTAAGCGACCTATGTCGTTAGCGACCAGCACAATCGCCGGCGTTTAGCGACCCTTTCTTTTTCTTTATTTTCTTTTTCTTTTTTCTTTTATGGCAATTTCTCCTTCGTTTGACTTCCAGCAGACCCCGTCGCTATTCGTTGTTATCTTCTTGGAGGCGGTCTCTTCTCCGGCATGCATGCATCTCCGCTACCACCGCACTGCACTGTTTGGTCCAACCATGTTCGATTACGATTTTCTTATTTTATAGGTCGGGTTGAGTGCAGATCTTGCAACTGCTTGGTTGCATCTAGTGTTGGAGTTCTTTATGGCATGGTGCGGTTTGGTTTCTGTGGTTCTGGGAGGTGAGATGGCTCTGTCGATGGTCCGGTTCGCGTTTACCGTCAGAGAAGCTTTTGGGGTCAGCTCTTTCAGGAATGGTCTTCATGTGGTGTTGTGACTCTCCTCCGTTTGTCAACTTTGTTGCTGACAAGTGTTTGCTCCGGTTAACCGGAACAGGCAGTGTGATGATGAGAGGCGGCGGCATAAGGAGAAGCATAGCTCCTAGGGTTTCCATTCTGCAGATGGGCTTAGATTTGGACCTAGTTAATCTTTTTTGGAAGCCCAAATCTCTTTTGTTTAAGGCCCATATTTTGTATAGTTTTAAGTTGTTTAATAATGTCAACATGTTGTACTTAATTAGGAAGATGAAAACTTCTATGAATTTGTCTCCGGGACAAATTCCCGCAACGGTTTTAAACCGGCTTATTGGGATATCAGGGGTTGTCGTTTTCGGTCTAGAAAGATTTTTCTTTCTAGGTTCCGCTGTCCTTCGGAACTTGTTTCTCAACTCCTTTTTGGAGTAGTTTATTCCTCTTTTAATCAGAGCAATTGTCCAATATGGACTTGTAACTTCTCCTTGGTGGGACTTTATCTACCCTTTATGGGTTTGTATTCTCTTTAAGTTAATGCAATATGTTGACAAAAAAAAGGTAATGTGCACTCAAATAAAATAAATACTCATTTTTTCTCAAGGACTCAAATTGAAAAACTCTTAACTGAGATCTAGCTAGGGTGGTTGGCGTTGTGCCTCGTCGACGTCGTTGCTTCTCTTATTATGTTGTCGTTTTTACAGGTCTTGTTGTCGTTGTTCTTTTATTTTTGTTAGAATGGTTGCTCGAGTGTGGGTTTGACGGTGGCGTTTGACGGTGGCGCAGCGCTTGGTTAGACGGCGGTTATGGTGCGGAAGCTCTCTTGTAAAGCATTCATCGGATCCCTAACAGCCAACAGTTACTATCATCTTTGTCTGCATGTCTACCGCTTTCGGTTCTGTTAGTTTTATCGGCCCTACGTTTGGTGTCCTTATCTTGGCTGGAGGTGACTGCTTGGTTAGTTTCCCTTAGCTGAGTTTGGTTTATGGTAGCTTCTTTGTCCAACTTGTAGTAGTTTTCGAAAGTCGATAGATTGGGTTTGGTTCGGTTCGGTTGTTGGATAGGTTACTCGTTATGCCTATCTATGATCTCTACCTTGGAAGTTTTTGGTTCGTTTTGTTGTATTTTTCAGGAGAGGTGTGGCTCTTATTGTTTTGAGTGGCTCGTTAGTTTATTATTGGTTGTTGGATTGCTTGTCTTTGTTTCTGTGTCTCATTGGCTAGCAGTTTCGTTCTTTTTTTGGGTACTCCGGATAAAAAGGTAAGCGTTGAATATGCAACGATTGATATTTTTTTGACGATGTGACATAGCTACTTTCACTGTCGGCTGTGAGGGTTCTTCTCTTAAAGTGTGGTTCTATGGATTTTTGAGCTAATTCGTTTGAAACTTTAGGATGGGTTAAGTCTTCAATCACAGTTAAAATCAAGTTTGTTTAATCCTACAGTTTCACAAGACTATAATAGGTTGGTCCTTTAGCTCTTATTTAATGCTCTCTTATTCGATGTGGCGATCGTTAAGCTCATCTCATTTGATGGTTGTATATTGTTCTCTCATTTGTTTAGCTTTTACATCTCATTGTATCCTCTCTTATTTGGGCATAGCTTTCTTCTTTTGGGATTTAACCTTCGAGGATTTCTAGTATTTTCTTCAGTTTCANTTTTATTTTTTTTTTTTTTTTTTTTTTTGTCAAAACAGTTTCAGTTTATAATCTCGTTTATTAATATTAATGCTACTTTGACGACAAAAAAAAACATAAACAAGTGAAACATAATACTTAGTTATTTTTACGACAAAAAAAAACATTAATATTACACACGATTTCACAAGGGAAAATTATAAACTCTTACTCAGGTAGTTGTCTTGCAACTCCAACTCAGAGTTGGATTAATCCCTTTACGGAATTTCTAAATCTAATCATATTATTGGAAATTTTAAAACTAATATTATATCTAAACTATAACTAGCTCCTTCTTTCCAAATAATATGTGATAAATGATTTCGAAATGATGTGCATATTGCATATCGCATATTCCATGAGGGTTCATCCCTAGAACCTAAAATAACTACCTTCTCTACCAAATTTACAAAACAAAAAGAATTAATAAAAAAGTACAAAATAAACTAGTTTAAAGATATAAACATAAGGAAAAGGATATGGCTATGTGGCCATAACCATCCCAAATGATCCTCCTCACCCAGATGCACCGCTTGCGGACGATGTTTTTTGTGCTCCTCCGCCACAGCATAGCCATATGGCAAAACCACTAGTTTCTAGCCCTTCCAACTATGTCTTGTAAAAAAAAATTCGTCCGACTTACTATGTCGGGAAATGGTTAATGTCTCTGCATTTTAGTGGTTTTGAAAAGTCATTTACCATCTTTTTTAGGGTCATTTAGATGTCAACATGTTGCATTTATAGGACTTTATTAGTAAGTTTGTATTTTTAGGAATTTCTGCATTAGCATTCGCACACATGTGCATTTTGGAGATATTTTCAGGACTTTCGGGAGTTTTCAGAACATTATTGCAAATTTGGAGAAAGAAACATAAATGCACAGGATGGAACCAACTCAATCACAACCGGGCCAACTTCCTCATCGAGCCACAACATCTTCACCAAACCAAACTTCACCTCGTCCAAGCCAAATCTTCAGCCGCAACACGGGATCGATCACCCGACTCGATCAACGAGCCTTTCCCTCGATCACTCGCGTTTCTACCTCGATGGCCCAATTCCAGTCACCTCGATCGTTGGCTCGATCAACCATCGAGCCCGGCTCGATCTCCAGCTCCTGCTCCACCTTGGCCTCGATCACCAGTGCCTCGATCACCAAGTAGTCAGCTCGATCATCAAGTCTTCGAACGCCTCGATCATCACGGCCAACAGGCCTCAATCACCAGTTCGATCAACCAGCCCAGCCAGCCTTGATCTCCTTCTCCACTCTCGGCCTCAAGCTCAAGCCTTCTTTTCCCTCGACCAAGCTTCAGCCACATCTCCCGCATCATCTCGGCCAAACAACTTCCACTTTCCCTCGATCAACTTCCTTGCTTGCTCGATGACCCGACTTGACCAAGGGCCAGTTTCATAATGAACCAAATTTAAAGATCAAGATCAATCATTACATTTGTATTTGTTTGTCTTTTAGCGTTTTTAGGGCTTTTCTAAACCACTATATAAGCCCTAAAATTCCTCTTTTTGGACTAAGATTTATTTTATGCCATTTTGGGTTTTTGTCTTAGGTTTATTTTCAGCTTTTTCTCTGTTTTTCCTATAATGTTCTTAGTTGACCAAACCCATATTTATTATGGAATGCATGTTTTGTTTATGATTTCTTCATTTTCATGTTTAGTTTAAGGTTGTGAAGTATCTGGTGCATGTTGATCTACTGTTTTATGCTTCTAATCTCGTTTTTGTCTTGATCATCATTTTTGGGTTCTGTTATTGTTCATTTGATCATTGTTTTTCTGGGTTGGTGTTCTTGCTGTTCTTAAACATCATCTTCTGCATCTCTAATTTTTCGTCTTGATCATTAGTTTCTAGGTTTCAGATATTCTATTCTTACTGTTCTTTATAGGTTGACTTGTGATCATGATGTTTTGTTTAGAAGTTATGATTTCTGGTTTTCATACCCACCATGTGTAGTGAGTAGTTACCTAGATTCCATGAGGATGGGGTAAACTGGTGTTGAATCCTTGTTTTTCCTAGATGTCTAAGTATATTGTCTTTAGATCCTTTTTGTTTCACTGTTCTTCATGCTTATTTCTCTGATCAACTGAAATATGATATTAGACATTTCCGCACCCATAAAGTGTCTAATGAAATATCTGAAAAGTGATTAAGATATTTGCATAGCTAGCCTAAGAGATTAGATGTTTAGGGTGTTTATTTGTTTTAGCAGATTGGTTCTTCATGCCTGATAGGTAGTGTACCGTTAACAAGAGTTAGGTATGGTTATTGCTTAGGCTGAAATCATTTATCAAGAGATTGGACTTGTTTGTTTATGAATCTGTTTTCTAGGGATTAGCTCATTATTTGAGGTATGTTAGGTGTCTAGGTAATTCAGGGAGGATCACTGGTCAATTACCCCCATCCTTCGAAACTGCTTTCTTTGCTTGCTTTTTACCCCCATTTTCTTCCCTGCTTTTACTTCACTTGATGTTTACCCCTAGTTTTTGTTTATGTATGTTAACTTTAATGTCTTGTTTATTTTCTGCCTGTTTTCTTGATTAGGATTGTTATAAAACAACCCACTTTCTTGTTTGGCTTGAATCAGTAGATTCAATTGCATCTACAGTGGTTAATAACACACCTATTTGGATTGACACCTATTTATACTACAATGACATGATAGTGTGATAGGATTGGACACGCAAAAATCTTACTATCAATTTGGAGCTGTTGCCGATTAGGTGTTTGTTTGTTACATTATGGATTTTTGATTTATTGGGATCAAGTTTGTTTCCTACTTAAATACCCACTTTGTTTCCTTTGTTTTCAAGTACTTTCATCATTGTGTATGAACTTGAGAAGCAGAGGACCTACTGACTTAATACCGATGGTTGACGATATTCGTGTCCTCGAAAGAGAATACTCTCGAGCAAGACGCGAACAAGAACGCTTGGAACATTTAAAGAGATTGAATTTGCAAATTGAGAATAACATTAACCCGAACATTCCACATACCATTGGTGCTGGTAATGCACCCAGTACTCACACAAACCACCATGGGATTTCCCTACCAGTTGTGAACAACAACAATTTTGAGATCAAACACAGTTTGATTTCCATGGTTCAAGCGAACAAGTTTCACGGGCTACCTATGGACGACCCTCTGGAACATCTTGATGAGTTTGATAAGCTCTGCAGTCTCATGAAGATAAATGGGGTGAGTGAGGACGCCTTCAAACTTTGACTTTTCCCTTTCTCTTTGGGTGACAAAGCCCAGCACTGGGAACAGTCTCTTCCTCAAAACACCATCACCTCCTGGAATGACTGCAAGAGGGCATTCCTTACCAAAAATTTCTCAACTTCCCTCACTGCTCGACTTTGCAACGAAATATATGGCTTTGCACAAAAGAATGCTGAAACATTCTCTTAAGCCTGGGAGCGATTTAAAGGTTTTCCGTTGCAGTGTCCTCATCACGGATTCAACAAGGAGTCTCTGCTTAGCACTCTCTACTGTGGTGCTTTACCCAAAATCTGGATGCTGCTTAACACCGCTAGCAACGGTAATTTCTTGAACAAGAATGTCGATGATGGATGGGAATTGGTTGAAAATCTAGCACAGTCTGATGGGATCTATAATGAGGATTATGATCGTACTCCTAGAGGTGGCGTCGATTCTGATGACAAGACTCGGCGAGACATAAAGGCATTGAATGATAAGTTGGATAATCTCCTTCTTGGTCACCAGCAACAAGTTCACTTCATCACTAATGAAGAGCATATTCAGATTCAAGCTCGGGAAACTACCCAACATGAGGAGATTAGCTATGTCCAGAATCAGGGTGGATATAACAAAGGTTTCATCAACTACTTCAACAACCCTAGTCTTTGCTACCGTAGCAACAATGTGGCCAACCCCCGTGATCAAGTTTATCCACCACAACTACAGAAGAATGTTCCACCATTCATCAATTATGCTCAGGATCGTGGTTTCATTCCAAAGCAACAAGCTCATAATGGGTTCCAACAACATCAACAAGGAGGATCACCTCATGGTTTCACCTCTAACCAACCTCAAGCTCAACCTTCCAACATTAAAGCAATGTTACAACAAATTCTTCAAGGTCAGGCAAATAATGCAATGAGAAAATCTAAGAAGCTTGGTGAACTCCGCCATAAGATGAAATCCTCCTTGAACTCCATCTATGCGAAGATTAAAGTTCTGAACTCATGGGTTACCACTTTGGAGAACAAGTCTGCTTCCACCTCTGTTTCTGCTCAAAAAACAAATGGACAACTTCCTGGAAAATAAAGTTAGAACCCAAAGGAGTATACACAAATCAATGCCATCTTCTTGGGGAGGATCCATGACCTTTCATCTAAGACTTTTCCTACTTACGTCACTGAGGACAATGTCGTTCAAGTTTGGGGGGGCGGGATTTGAGCTTAAATTGAGCTAAAACTGCAAATTCTGGAAAATCTGATTCTTTGACATGGACGAAAGCAGAGTTAGTTGCCAGAGTCAAGCATGTTATTGATGAACATCTATCTGTTTCAAAGGAGAAGGAAACACATTATGTTACACCTACTTATGTTCCAAGGTTACCATTCCCATCACTATTTAAGAAAGAGATCATGGTGAAATATCCAGAAATCTTTGTGAAATCCATGAGGGAAGGGAAAGCTCAAGGAGTGTTGGTACCAGTTGATGAATGCAATACCTTAATAGCGGAGAAGCAAGAAGATCCTGGCTCTTTCACTTTACCATGTTCACTCGGACCATTGACCTTCAACAAATGCCTATGCGGTTTAGGAGCTTCCATCAACTTGATGCCCCTCTCTATTGCCAAGAATATGGGATTCAATGAGTATAAAGCTTACAACATATCTCTGATTTTGGCTGACAAATCCGTCATGAACCCTCATGGACTTCTGGAGAACTTACCCATCAAGATTGAGAGTGTAGAGATACCCACAGACTTTATGGTGTTAGATATGGACAAGGAACCAAAAGATCCAATGATCTTGGGAAGTCTATTTCTAAGCTAAGGTTGGGGATGTGATCAATGTCAAGAAGGGTAATATCAGGTTGAACATGGGGAATGGTCCAAAGATGATTTTCAACATCAATGACAAGACAAAGAAGCCTACAATCCAAGGTCAGCTATTCTCTATCAAGGAGATGAATGAGGACAACCATGAAGATGGATACACAAGTAGTAACTCATTGGAGTATGATCTGATAAAGAACCCAAACAAGATCTCAAAGCATACTGAAGAATTTAGGGTTGTCAAAGAATTGGGTGCGAGAGTTTCTGCAGAGTTAGAAGAAACCAGAAAAATGGGGATAACAACTAATGAGAGAAAACCGCCCATTTCAGAAGAAAGAGATTCTGAGCTCGAGCACCAACTTGAGCACATCTCACCTCAGAAGCCCATTACAGGCATAATCTCTTCTGAAAACAGTTTTGATCTTCAACCCCCAACAGCAGACCTCAAGAGGGGTGATCTAATCTTTCTGCTCAACCCAATGCTCGAGCACTATCCAGGGAATGTAAACCTAAAATGCCTCAAAAACTTTATAATCAAGGAGATCCTACCAGATGGAACAGTCACACTTGTTGTGGAACCTGATAAGGGGTCAAAAGTGAACTACCAAATCAACCAGAACAATGATGGTTGGATAAGTCTAGGAAGAAAACCTGGTAAAAGGACCTCAATTCTCCTTGGAGGATTGTCTCAGGGTCACTAGAGCTTAAAAAGGAAGTAAAGCTTAGTGACTATAAACAAGCTCACTTGGGAGAAAGTCCCATGTCTATCTTTGTACATAGAAAATTTTCAATTCATGTCTAATTTTTCTTTTAACAAATTTAAGTTTTTGCTTTGTTTGGGTGTTTAAGGTACCCTTGATCAATAATGTGGACACTTGGTGTGGGGAAAAGAGGAAAGCAGAGTCAACTTGAAACATTCTTGGTCGAACCCAAAACGTTTCCACATCGAGGCCAAGAACAATGTTAATCGAGTTCACATTGAGCCAAGGACAAGAAGGACACATCACCTTAATCTTCACTTCAGCCACTCCCTCCCACTCAACCTGAATACAGTACCACTCCAACCCTTTTCACTGTATATAACATAGCATTTTTACATTTGTTGTTGCGTTTTGGTCCTAGCTTCTCTTTTGAAATTTTTATTACACAAGGAACTGTGTAATTTAAGTTTGGGGGAGAGGTTAGGAGGTACTGATCATGTTTACTTGCTCTCATATTTCATTTTTGCATCTAAGGCATACAAAAACCATAAAAACCTGATTTTTTTTTCAAAAATCATTTTCAAAAACAGAGTGTTCATGTGGTTGCATTTAGGTTGTTAGGATTATAAGTTTGTCATATGCATTTGCATAGAGAACTAGGATGATAGTAACCTTGTAAGTATGTTATTTTCTTAGGTAGTATCAATGCCCTGGTTATTAGTTGTGTAATGCATTCTGATTAAGTCTGAAGTAAGACTGCACCATACTTGGAATGTGAAATTTCATGATCCTTTCTTTTCTGAAGCATGTTTTGATATGAAGTTTACCTATGTTTATTAGAACCTAAAATTGACGTTTAATTATCATGTTTGTGTGCTGAATTTGAACTCATGGATAGCATATACATATTTGGATTATCTTCTACCATTTCACCACTCTTGTTAATCCAAGTAGGCTTCCTACCCTTGAACCTTGCCTTCTTTCAAGCCATGAATCTATTACTGAGTGTCAGGTCTTTTATGGAATGAGCTTGGTAGAAAGTGTTAGATTGAAAATGATATGAATAGAATCTCATGTAGTTCTAGTCCACGCTTTTTGGACTAGATAAGACTAGGTGGGGGTTTGATTCTAGGTATTGGGATTGGTTTAAAAAAGGAATAAAACATGTGGGAAGTTGGTAAAAGAAAGGGTATGGTTATGAAATTTAGGAGGGGAAAGGAAAAGAAAACATAAATGTTTAGTAAAGGGTTTGGGGGAAAATCATATGAAAAGTATGGTTTGTGCAAAAGCATAAAAAGGAAATGACAAGGAAAGAAAAGGGTAAAAACCCAAGAATGTAGTGAAAAATGAAAAAGATTAGAAACCATATGTGCTAAAATCAGGAAATTCTCGAATCCGCTAGAAGTTAATAATAAAAGAAACCTCTCCTAAGAACTGTTGAGGAAAAGATGAAAAAGGGAAAAATGTGAACGACTAAGATCACTTAGAAACTTATAATGGTAGAATTAGGGTCTCCTACCGAGTTTAAAATCAGGGAAATATTAGTTTCATTGACTTTGGGTAGATGGGATTCAATTCTTGTATGCATCTAAGTGTTCATACCTTTAGCATTCTGCTAAAGCTCATTCCCTTTTTGAGAGAACCCTATTCTGAAATGTTAGCCAAAGGAGTTATTTTTATCCCTTAACTAGTCCCTCAGCCAAATGAGTTCAATGAATGTGCATGACTTGATCCATGATTTCTGTTTGAATAACCAGCCTAGCCGGCCTCGATCTCCTTCTCCACTCTCGGCCTCGATCTTATGCCTTCTTTTCCCTCGACCAAACTTCAGCCACATCTCCCTCTCATATCGGCCAAACAACTTCCACTTTCCCTCGATCAACTTCCTTGTTGGCTCAATGACCCGACTCGACCAAGGGCTAGTTTCAGAATGAACCAGATTTTAAGATCAATATTAATCATTACATTTTTATTCATTTGTATTTTAGCGTTTTTAGGGCTTTTCTAAACCACTATATAAGCCCTAAAAATGTCTCTTTTTGGACTAAGCTTTATTTTATGCCATTTTGGGTTTTTGTCTTAGGTTTCTTTTATGCTTTTCTCATTTATTCCTTTGATGTTATTAGTTGGTCAAACCTAGATTTCTTATGGAATGCATGTTTTGTTTATGATTTCTTCATTTTCATGTTTAGTTTAAGGTTGTGAACTATCTAGTGCATGTTGATCTACTGTTTTATGCCTATAATTGTGTTTTTGTCTTTATCATCATTTTTGGGGCCTGTTATTGTTTCATTTGGACATTGTTTTCTAGGAAGGTGTTCTTGCTGTTCTTGATCATCATCTTCTGGATCTCTGATTTTTCGTCTTCGTCATTAGTTTCTAGGTTTCAGATATTATGTTCTTATTGTTCTTCATAGGTTGACTTTTCATCATGATGTTTTGTTTAGAAGTTATATTTTTTGGTTTTCCTGTTTTCATACCCACCATGTGGAGCGAGTAGTTACATGGGTTCCATGAGGATGGGGTAGACTGGTGTTGAATCCTTCTTTTTCCTAGATGCCTAAGTTGATTTTCTTTAGATCCCTTCTTTTTCACTATTCTTCATTCTTATTTCTTTCCTGATCAATTGAAATTTGATATTAGACATTTCCGCACCTAAAGGGTATCTGATGAATGTCTGAACAAGTGATTTAAGAGATTTGCATACCTAGCCTAAGAGATTAGATGTTTAGGGTGTTTATTGACTTTAGCAGATTGGTTCTTCATGCCTGCTAGGTAGTGTACAGTTAACGAGAGTTAGGTCTGGTTATTGCTTAGGTTGAAATCATTTATCAAGAGATTGGACTTGGTTGTTTATGAATTTTCTTTCTAGGGATTAGCTCATTGTTTGAGGTATGTTAGGTGTCTAGGTAATTCAGGGAGGTTCACTATGCAATTACCCCCATCCTTAGGAACTGCTTCCTTTGATTTCTTTTTACCCCTATTTTCTTCCCTGCTTTTACTTCACTTGTTGTTTACCTTTAGTTTTTGTTTATGCATGTTAACCTTAATGTCTTGTTTATTTTCTGCATATTTTCTTGATTAGGATTAGATAACAACCCACTTTCTTGTTTGGCTTGAATTAGTAGATTCAATTGTATCTAGAGTGGTTAATAACACACCCATTTGGATTGACACCTATTTATACTATAATGACATGATAGTGTGATAGGATTTGACACGTAAAAATCTTACTATTAGTGGCCCTAAGGCTAACAAACCGACCGTCCAACCTTATCTATAAAGGACCATTACAAAAATGTCTAAGTGGCGCAGACCCATGAGTAGAATGGCCAAAATCAAACCAGACTAACCCAACTCCAGTCTAATTATACCGCTCACACCACCGCACTCTGAACGCCTTGATGCCTTTTAAGATCCACCTTAATCCAGATCTATAACCCCATGACACCCTCATGCATCCGCCATAGAGAGCATGGCTCCATAAAGAGATCATGTAAAGATAAAAGGCAAAATAAAAGCAATATGTCCAATGTGAGTTGAGATAATATGGTTGGAAATGAAAGTATATTAGTGAACCGAGATAATGTGGTGAAGCCATAGCTTGAGACGGTTGGAGAGTAATTTGGAAAGAATTTTGTACCCCATAGTAGTAAGGCTAATTAGTATGAAGTCCGTGTAGGACTTGGTGTTTTGGGTATAAGAAATATATTGGTATGGTTAAGGTGCGAATCAAGAAATTCCTTAGCAAAAAAGAGATTTAAACATGAGAGAACCCCTGTTTTATTGATAAACAATTTTCCATGGAAAACCCCACATTAAAGTTATCTGGACCATGTGCTTTGTCTCGATGCATTTAACGAATAGCCTACCAAACTTCTCCTAATTTAGAGTCTAATTGTAGAAGTGCTTCATTCATAGCGCTAGTGATCTTAGGTTGCACATGTTCTATAATCTGATTATGGGAAGAAGAACAGGGTGGAGAAGTAGTTAGTGAAAACTCGAACTATCAAAATCTTTTGCAGTTTTCTATCTTTGTCTACAATCAAAATCTTTAAAACTTTTTTAGAAGTCATCCTAGATAAAGCAACAGTACATGAGAGAATATTAGTCTTGGCAGGTAAATCCCAACTTCTTTTAGTGATTGGCCTTGATTTTTGTTTATAGCTAGGGTAAATGCAACAGACACTGAAAATTATCTTCGAGGCATCTTAAATGGCAGCTTAGCATTAGTTGGTGTTATAACAAATTTAGGAATTATAACACCATGACCAGCCTTATTTCCAGTTATGACCATAGCTTCTAAAACGTGATTAGCCATCTGATTTATCTGTAACCAAGTGTTGTTGCACAAACCCCCTTTAGAATCAATATTTCTTAGTAACATAACCGGAGCACCTATCTTGAGACGAAGCGTATGTCACGGCAAACCTGGAAAAATAATGACGTTTAAAAAATCTGGAGTAAATACACGACTATCAGTTGCTTGAATGTCTACATGATCTATACTATTAGCGCTTGAATAGATCATATATTACCTAAAACATTAATAATCAATTATATATATTCACACAAAAATGATTATCTTATGTTTTTCATTGCTACCAAGTTATTATTATTCTTACCTTCCATATTTTTCAAGCATTAAATCATTGATTATACTTACATTGTCATTCGTAGGACATGATATAACTCTTTTTTAAGAACTTAGGTTCTTTATGCTTTTGAAATACTTTAGGATTCCCATAAGTTTATGTTCTTATTACTTTCGTAGGATTACTTGTTGTCGTAGTAAGAAACTCTGATGGTTTATCGAAATAGCTTCTCCATCATAAGGTTTGGATAACTTCCCATCACCAAATCTAGTAGCCAATTAGAAAACTCTTCGATTTCCTTCCCTTCCTCTATACTTAAATCTTTAATCAGAGAGCGCATATTTCTTGTTAGCTTAAAAATTTTGCAATTCTTCCATAAGTGTGAAGCATTTTGGGAAGATAGGAGAATCTCAGCCCTTCCAGCACCATATATAACGGAATGAACTTATCTAAAGTCTCATCAAAAAATGAATACTTTCCCACCGAAAGATTTGTTGTCTGTATTACCTATGATATCTGAAAAAGTTCTTTCTAGAGTTTTAAAACAATGCTTACTCATCATAGGCGCTTCGTCCCATATTATAAGTGACGCTTATTTAACCAAACTATATATGATCCGGGTTTCCTCCTACACATTATAAACTCATCGAGATTGATTGGAATTCTAAATCGTGAATGGAAAGTTCGTCCACCTTCCAATAAAAGAGATGCAATACCACTAGAAGTTATGTTAAGGACAATAGATCTTTTACACCTAATGACTGCAAAAAGAGTCTTCCACATGAATGGTTTCGTAGTACCTCCGAAACCATACAAAAACTTCTACCTTTTTAATCATAAATGATTTAATGATCTCATCATATATTGATTTATGTTCAAACGTCATCAATTGAATCCATTATATAGGCTTTTCTCTCTCTCAAATAGTCATGGTCGTAGCTAGTTTCATCAACAATAAATCTAATGGAAGCATTTTTACCTGTTTGAGATGGTTTCGGCATACTTGTAAAGTATTGAAGGCTGCTTTCATTGTGTAACAACAATTCATTAATCTCTATTAGAGCATAGTTTTTTCCTCGTTATTAAATTTAACCTAGTTAAAAAAAAAAATTGAAACACTTAATTCCAAAGAACCATACAACTTGAACGAGTTCAACTTACTTTTGTTATTTCATTCCTTTCTCTTCGAATACTCAATGTCTTCAGTTAACTATTTTCATGTTTTTTTCCTACACATCCTCAAGTTTTAATGATAAGGCAGACAAAAGCATCATAAAAACAAATTCCTTA
This sequence comes from Iberis pinnata, assembly GCA_900406425.1. NCBI lineage: Eukaryota > Viridiplantae > Streptophyta > Magnoliopsida > Brassicales > Brassicaceae > Iberis > Iberis pinnata. The sequence goes on along the minus strand of OVBE01005033.1, from coordinate 1,828 downwards.
GCATGTCACCAAAACACCAAAAACTCGCAGAGATAATACTACTAATAAAAGTCGGGTCGTCATAAAGGATACCACGTTCACAACATACTTCTTTATAAATAGGATAAACAATGTTATTATAAGTTCACAACTCTTCAAAGCTTCTTAGACCTTTCACTATATTCAAAAGTATTCTCATATAATAAGCTTCTTCCAACTTATGGGGAACATAGTTTATTCTTCATATTGCAAATCCTTGTTGGTATTTAAGCATATCTAAGTGTTCTAGCTACTAGATTTACCTCATTCAATTCAAACCATGTCAGAAACGTAGACGTTTATGTAGACTTCCTATTTATAATAGTCTCAACTTCATCATCATCTTTGAAAAATAAGTTGTTTCCCTGGTAAATGAAAAGACAATTTTTCAACTGGTGTGGTTTGGTAATGGATAGGAAATTTCAACAATCTACATGCACCTTCTGAAGCAGAAACATATCTGAGAGTAAAAGAAATATAATGCAACCGTTAAGACAATGATAATATATTTTATATAATATAAATATCAATTATCACATACCTATAATCAAAGTATTATCACATACCTGTAATCATACTCACCCTCTTTGTAATTATAAGCTACTAACCAGAAAAGATTCTTGTACTCTGACTTTGTGAATCCTTGTTTAACCAATTGACTTAAACCTCTCATCTTCAACATAATTTCCTACATCTTACACAACATCGTCACCACATGCCATATCATCTTCTCCAATATCCCCTTCCCCGAGATCAACTCCACCAATATCATGAACTTATTCTTCATAGGATTTTCATACTCATTATCTTCTTTGGGCAGCTCATGTTTTTCATCTTCTGCATTTGCATCTCCATTGGCATCATCTTCTGCATCTGCATCTCCATTGGCATCATCTCCATGTGGATGCTAAAATCCACAATACAAATTTATAAAAATTCATACGATGAATTCGTAGAATTTTTTCTTAACATGAACAAGTCACAACTAAAATCGATATGGAAAAATATAATATATGAATATGAATTTTTGTTGATAGATTAATATTCTCTAAATCTGGAGCTCGTGTACAAAGAATATTGTGTAAGAAATGAAAAAGATCCTTCTCTCTCTTTCATTTCTTCTATCTATACTACTCAGGTTTCTTTAAATTCTTGTTGAGGCTTGCAGATATATTGGGCTACAATTTCTTGTTAAGTGTAACTTCCTATGATCCTACGATCTTGGCGTATCTATGTAAATTAGTAGTGGTTGCAACTTGGTCATTTCCTTCTCGGGTTTTCTCTTTTTCCACCTATGTCATATTGATTACTGAGTGCTAAGACATTCCTCAAATATACTCAGGTTGAATATCTTCTTGATAGATTCTCCTCAGGTCTGTATGTACTTAGCATTATGAGTTCTCTCTTCATGAACAAGACAAAATCCCGCTGAGGGAGTCTTGACACCAACATATTAGCCCCTAGATTATCCGATGACTTTGGTGAGGTTGGTGACCTCCGAACACGCGGGTGCTGAATTTTCCTTAGGATTTCGAACTGATCTTTACTATGTGGATAAAAACTTTAAAAAGGGTGCTTGTCGCCATGGGTTATGGGTCTTATGCAAATAAGATAAAAAAACATTTGTTAGAGCCAAAAGCTATCAACTGAATCGGTTGTTAGGATTTGGGGAAGATTTTCTCCGATTATTTAGAAAATTCACTTATGGAAATCTCAACAATCCTGACGGATATTTCTTGTTGCATGCAAATATTGCAATGATTTGAAATTGAATATATATATATATATATATATATATATATATATATAT
>OVBE01005032.1:0-22555 GCA_900406425.1 Iberis pinnata | reverse complement strand
ACTACCTCTCGGATGAAGCACCAAAGACCATTTAAACCGGACAATGGGATCCTGGACACAAGAGGAACGCCAATAGATGTCCGAAGAAGGCGGGGTCTAAGCTCGGAAAGAGCAGACCGGAAAACGCCGAAATGAAGTCTTGTCAAATAAGAGGAACCGATCACACCATACTAGTAGAGAGAAGGAGAGATAACCTGTTGCAGAGCCAGCCAAAATCCGAAGATGCCGACAGACGATCGGAGACTGCAAAGGACTAGGGGCTAAACCAGGAGCAAAGCTAATTCGACCCACCAGGAGCAGAGAAATGAAACGAAACTTGAGGCAAGAGGAGCCACTTCTTCACACCCAGACCACCGAAACCAACACAGAGACAGTATAGAGATGTGATGACCAAAACCATAAGCCCGAACCTCATTAGACAACACCAAGGAAACCAGATCCAGACCAGAAGCCATCTTAACTCTACGAATAGAGAGAGGAAAGGCTCATTGTGGACCGCCGCCGCCGGAAAAGGAGAGCGCGCCACCCGATCACCCACCGGAGAAAACAACAGTCACCGAAACCAGAACCAAGCTGAGATCACAGAGGAACGGCGGTGAGAGATGAAGTGAAACCTGGCCGGAAAAGAGAGGAAACGACGAGAAAACAAAGCCGATGACCGTAGAAGACCGCCGATCTCCACCTCTGCGCCGAAGCCTAACCCACCGTCGCCAGATCTCTATCGCCACCAGCTTCGGCTGGAAGCCACACCAACTTTGCTACCGAGCCTCTACCGCATACAACACTAACAGACGGCGAAAAGGAGAAGCGGTGGGAGGCGACGCCGGCGAGGTCACGGCGCCGCCGCCAAGCGAAAGAGAAGATTAGGGATTTCTAGGGAAAAGAGCCCGAGAGAGAAAACGCTATGGTTATGACCTATAATTAAGGGTATTCTTATGGAAATAGAATACTTTAGATAGGTACTTTGTAAAATAGTTTGTATTTACCTGTTTATAATTTTGTGAATGGTAAATGATCACGTAGTGAGTTTTTTTTTTTTTGTCACATTAATATCTGGGCCACAACTGGCCGACCCAGTAACCTAACTCCATAAATAGGAGAAAATACATTCATTATGCGAGTGATCAGGTTCGTTCCCTGGTCTGGTAACAAGGTAACAGCGATGACACAACCACTAGATCACTTGATCCTTGTTAACTTACTATTATGAATGATAAATTATTTTATAAAAAAATTGAGTGATAAAATAAATTATACTTTTCACAAATTAAAAATACATATTTAAAATAAAAATATTTTATTTGCTAAAAATATTATTATGAATGATAACTTGTTTGTGAATGATGAATTAAATCATTTTTCAAACTAAAAAATATTATTTGTTTCAAATTAAAAATATATATATTTAATTTTTTTTTAAAGATATTTTATTTGCTAAAAATATTTTTATGAATGATAAATTATTTGTGTGAAACTGTGAATGATGAATTAAATCATTTTCCAAATTAAAAAAATAACTATTTTTAAAATTAAAAATACATATTTAAAAATTTAAAAACAAAAATACCTTATTCCCAAAAAAATTAGTATTTTACTGTACTTCTAAGTACAGTTTAATTAAAAAGTTTAAATCTTAAACAAAACTTTTTTTTGTGACAAAGAAAAAAATCACAATATGTTGTTACAACAATCTCCATTGTTAAGCTTTGTGTCGGTTAATTACAATAAACCAAGAGAGTAAAATTTCTTTAGCTCTGGTTTTTACTCAAAAATCAAGCTTTTATTAAATAGTCCGAGAACAAAATAGTACTCTCTCTATTCCAAAATATAAGGTATTTTTAGCAAAAAACACAAAGATTAAAAAAAAGTAAAGTTTAACCAATCAATTAAAAGTTTCTATTTTTTAATTGGTTGTCAACTACAAAAATTGCATAGATATTTGATAAGATCTTATATTTTGAAACAAAATTAAGTCTCTAGAAAGCTTTATACTCCCTCTGTTTCGAATTAGTTGTCGTTCTGAAGAAAAATTTTCGTTTCAAAATATGTGTCGTTTTAGGCTTTTTTTTTTTTTATGACCAGGGAGTTCTGGGCCGAAGCCCGTACATCTCCCCAGGGCGAGACTCAAACCATGTTATATAACTCTCTTTTGGAGAGCAAACTTCTTCCACCGTGAATCGAACCCAAAAGCACAACATCACCAACGACTGCGCTTAAACCAACTGGGCCAACTCATCGCTGGTATCGTTTTAGGTTTTCAATGCAGAAATTAAATGAATTTGACTTTTTTAACCAATAGAATAATTGCAGGAGTTTTTACTATTGGTTGATTTAAAATATTTAATGGTGTTTTTATAGAAAATGAAGATTTCTTAATTTGTGTGCAAAACTCTAAAACAACAAGTAATTCGAAACGGATGGAGTATTTTGGAACATATGGAATATATTTTTCTTTGTGGAATGTAAAGAGTTATGTAATACATTGATCACTCAATGTTCAAAGACAAAAAAAAAAACAATGTGTTCTAACTTCTAAGTGTACATTTGATAAGCTTTAAAGTTACCACATTGCGCAAATTTCAATGAAAATCAAAGAAAGAATCTTTTGTTTTTCATGTTTAGGTTTCTCCAAGGAATCTGTATCTTTCATGAGTCCTAGAGAGACAAAGATTATTATGATCATCCTTTTCTTCAATGTAATATGGAAGTGATCTTGATTCTTCTACTAATTTGTAGCTGCTATATCCATTGCTTTGTGTCATTGAAAGCTTAAGTTTGTCACTAAGTTCTGTAACAATGTCTGTTAAGTTTGTGCTAGAAGGAAGACAATATTGAACCACATTGACTTGTCGTGGAAAGCTTCTAGTTGAATCTTCAGATGAGTGAATACTCTCACTTATGCTCTGAAACCACATTAACATAATTGCGAAACGTAAGATAATTATAATTCACTAGATCGTGATACATGTCAATTATAACTTCGATTGTAATATGTGTCAAATTTTTTTGGAAATTAGTATTTTGTGATTTTATTTTTTATATATTATAAAATAGAAAATTTGAAAAATTAAATAAGTTAAATATAAAATAGTTTGAAAAAGAAAAAAACTAATAAGTAGATTATCAACAAGGAAAAATATTTGTGAAATATAAAATATTAAAAAAGAAATAACTAACTATCATATATATTTTGTATCACATAAACAACATTTTTTATTATATAAAGCGGAACGTAAGTTAATTATAACTTACTAGATTGTAAAACGTGTCAGCTTTAATTTTGATTGTGACATGTGTCAAATTTTTTTAGAAATTAGTATTTTTGTGATTTCAATATTTTTATATATCCTAAAATAGAAATTTTGAAAAATTAAATAATTATATATAAAAATAGTTTGAAAAAAGAAAACTAATAAGTAGATTATCAACAAAGAAAACATTGGTAAAAATATAAAATACTAAAAAATAAGAACTAGCTATCATATATATATTTTGTATATTTTTAGTTATTGATTTCAAATACATATTACCATAATAAAACACAAGTTTTAAAATAAATTTAATTATATAAATTTTAATAATATAAGTTATTAATTTTGTAATCAAAATATTCGTTTTCCCGCATATTATGCAGAAGTTTAACTAGTAGTCTACCTAATACATTGTAGCGTGATGTTATTGGTCTCATCTAGTGACTACGGGATTAGTAGTTGATGGAAAAAATAAAAAGGAATTCTCAAAAATACCACAAAACTATGTTTATTTCAAAAATACCACATACTTCTAAAAATTCCAAAAATACCACATTTTTTTCAAAAATACCACGAAAATGTTTTTGTTCCAAAAATATCACAAATTTTAGAAGTATTTTTTATTTTTGAATTTTTTTAATGGTATTTCAAGGATTGAACTAGTAGTTTAATGAAAGAGAACTTTTATTAGAATTAGTGATATAAAAGTAAATGAACCTGAGAGTTGAGTTCCTCAAGAACAGATCCTGGAACAGGGTATGGACAAAATTCATCTGGAGTGAAATTGCATAATATCCTTTTTATCAAACTTAGTTCAATTGATGGACAAACCTGTGAAAAATCAAAAAATAACATAAACCATAATCTACATGAAATGTTAATAATCAGTAATAAATATATACCTCATGTCTAGTGGAACTATCGACAAGCATTTCTTTTGGAAACATAAGAAGATCACTAAGTTCATTGAGTAAGTGAAATGGTTTAAATGTTTCATCTCCTCTTTGTATTTGTTGATCAAGATCTATCTCAAAGTTGTCTGTAAGTAATCTTGACCAGTAGCTAACCTGTACAATCAATCAGTTACATTAGTACTCATCAGGGCCGCCCATGAAATTATGGGGATTTACAAAAAAAAAAAAATGGGTTAATATTTCATGTATTTGTTATTTGAAACCAATATATGTATATTTTTAAAAAAAAATTTGGGGGGGGCCTATAAAATTTTAAAACCTATATAAAATAAAATAAAATAAAAAACTGGAGGCCAAAGACAAATGTTTCACTGGCCTTTGCTCAGAACCGGCCTTGGTACTCATGACTCGTCACACTAGGCCGATATGATTTAAAAACCCAATCTAAAAATTAAAAAATAGATAGTTTCGTAACTATTGTCTTAACCAAAAGAAAGGACCGTAAACTCGTATTTATTCTGCTTGGGTTCAAGAACATGTTTGTGATATTTTAAAAGCAAAAAAGAAGAAGTCATTTTACATAATTTTACAAAAATAGGTCACTTAATAAACTTTTTAAAATAAAAATCTTCTGCAAACTCGCGTTTGTTTTATTTATAATCTTAAGACCGGGTCAAAATTTTAAAACATCTATCAAGAAACCATATAGTCAGGGCCGATCTTGAGGCCAAGCAGAGCAAACACGAGCTTGCGGCCCATTTTTTAATTTCAAAAAATTAGTTAACTATCGGCCCATTTTCAAAATTTTAGTTTAAAAATCGGCCCATTTTTTCGTTGTAAATTGCAATTTATGAAATCTGAGGACCGGTCCTGCCTATAGTGCAAGGTATTTGACTCAAACGTTTTCTCTTTTTGTTAATCATATCATTCTTATCTCGCGGAAAATTCACAACAATGACTTTCCAAGATCTAAGTACAAACCGTGTTTTTCAGTTTTACGCCAGATTCAAAGCTCCAAACTCCTTCAGGAATAGGCAAAACTCTTGGATCATCAATAGGATCAGAGTCAAGATCAGTTGGTATCTGATGAACAGATTCACGAAGAATAGCATTGAACATAGCTACATCAAGTCTTTCAATACATTGCTCCATAACCTAAAATTAAACAAATTAATTTCATTTATAAAAAATCCAAAGCACCAAAAGATAAGTACTAAAAGAGAGTGAGTGTATGTACCATTTTATTCAACACATGTAAACAACCACATTTACCCTTTGTTGCTTTAACAGGACATAACATTTTAAGAGCTTCTTCAAAAGCTTTTCTCCATAAATTTACAGAAAAGCTTTCTTGTAACTGATCACATGTTGTTGGTTCTGAAACATTTCCTGTTATTTCATTTGTGGTTGAGTCTAATCCTTGAGGTCTCATATGAACCATTATTACCTAACACAAGTAATGTAAGTTTAAAGCCAAATTTTATATAGGCCATGTTCGTTTGACAGTCGTTAGCGGCAGCGATTAAAATTGTGTTCGTTTGTCAGTTGCTGGACCAGCGACTAATCGCAGATCGCTGCGACTAGCGATTACAAATTTTAGCCGCTAAATTTTTTAGCGTTTCAAAATAGATTCAGCGACTGCTAATCGCTGCCGCTAGCGACCGGCAAACGAACATAACCAGCGACTGATAACAGCTGCAGCTAATAGCTGCCGCTAGCGACTAGAAAACGAACAGGGCCATAGAAGAGTGTAACACAAGGAACCATCATTACCTGTGACCATATAGATTCAACTGTTTTTGTGAATAAACATGATTCAACTCTTTTTAATGCATCTATCAAAGTTCTTACATCTCTCCAATCTTCTTCAAGAGATTTTGATCTGTTTAGAGTTGTTCCACCATATTCATTTGATATGATTTCTCTTAATATCACAGTGTTAGACAACCAGAATGTTAACCTGAGCCACAAGAAATAGAGAAGCAACATAAGAAGGTTTACAAGATTCTAGGGTGGGCATTCGGTGTATTCGGTTTTATTTTCTTCGCCGAATTCAACCAATAAAAGTAATTAGGGTCGGTTTGATTTTTTCGGTTCGAAAATCTTAATTTCGGTTAAATTTTGGTTAATTTATGTTTATTTTCGATTTTTCGGTTAAATTTTGGTTTATTCGGTTAATTTTGTTTATTCGGTTAATTTTAGTAAGTTCGGTTCGGTTAATATAGTAAAAAATGAAATTGTTTTCGAACCGAACCGAGTCGAAAACCGAAGTAAATTACAAAAGTTGCCGAATTGAACCGAGTTATCCGGTTTATTCGATTCGGTTCATTTTTCCCAAATTGAACTGAATAAAAGTGATTAGGGTCGGTTCGGTTCAGCATTTGGTTTGTTCGGATTGGTTTTTTGTTTTTGAAGTTTGGTTTTCTCGGTTCGGAAATCTTAATTTCGGAAAAATTTTAACTTTTTTGGTTTACTCGGTTAATTTTGGTTTATTCGGCTAATTTTAGCAAATTTTGTTCGGTTCAGTTCGGTCAATATAGTATAAGATAAAATTGTTGCCGAACCAAAAACCGACGTAAATTAAAAAAAATTCTGAAATCGAGCAGAAATAACCGAATAAACTAAATTAACCGAACTAACTTCGGGTTTGGTTCGGTTAGTATAAAATGAAATTGTTGCCAAACCGAACCAAACCCGAAAACCGAAGTAAATAAAAAGTTACCGAATCCAACCGAAATAACCGAACAATCCGAACCGAATGAGCCGAACTGAATTCGGTTCGGCTCGGTTTAAATGCCGAGCTCTACAAGATTCTATAGAAACATCCAAGTAGAATAAGCATCTAAAATGTAAATTACCTTGAAACATCACTTCCACTTGATTTCAACACCAAAAACAGAGCAGAGACAATGTTTTTAGTTACTGAGATTAACTTTTTATCATTCTGATTTCTTCTAGCAAACCCATAAACTCTAGAAAGATCCATTGCAGGTCTAAGCATCTTCTCTAAAGAGCTTCCATGTTGTGGAAAAACAGAGTATAATGACATCTCAAGAGTAGCCACTTCTCTTAACTCATCTTCAAGCTCCTTAATTCTAGTTTCCATAGTCTCAATCTTTTGATTTAAAATTGTAATCTCAACTTCACTTTCAATACTATTAACACTATTTAAAGCATCTTCAAACTTATCTTCTTCTTTTGAACTCTCTTCAAAAGTCTTTGACTTTTCAGAAGTTGAGAAATCAGACAATTGAGTTTTAATTGATCTTACTGTCTTTTTAACACTACCATGTAAAGTATTAGATCTAGATCTAGATCTAATTGAATCTATAGTTGTTCTTCCTCTTGATGATGATGTTACTGGTCTATTCTGACTCTGAGAGGTTTTGGTTTTATTCACATCTTGAGATGAAGAAACAGAATCGCTATCGTTGTCTGATTCTTCTTCTTCTTCGGAATTAATCAAATTCTCATCTTTTCTTGATTTTGAATTAGCATCATCCATGTAATGTACATTGACATTATCATAAACTTCAGATGATTCAGATCCAGTTGTTGAATCATTTACAATGATTGAAGATTGTTCTGAAGTAGTTGTTGCATCTAAAACTCTTGATACTAATTGAGCTGCATTTAGTGGCTTTGATCCATTTACTTTACTTCGCGATTTTTGATCTTTTTTAGCTAAATTTGTAGTACTTGTTCTTGGTTGAGAATTTGTCGAAAATCTTGGCTTCTCGAATCTTTTCATCTTTTTTCTTTTTGTCAAAGATTCGTAAAGTTATAACATTTTGTTCAATTTTAGTTAGATTTTTTGATGGAATATTTAAGATTTATGAAGGAAAGAAACAAGAGAACATGAACATTACGTGTGTTGAACAACTTATAGACATTATTAATCACATGTTAACTCGTGACAGCAACTAATGTTTCCTTTTGAAGAAACAAACATTTCATTCATTCATTCATAGAAAGTTCCAAAAAAATTTATTATACTTTTTTAATATATGATTCAATTAATAATCTCTTCGTTTCTTAAAGAAAGATTTTCTGGATTTTAAATTAGTTTTTTAAAGATAGAACTTTTTTAATTTTTTATAAAATATTTATCGAGAAATTGTATATCTCGATAAACATTGATTGAAAATATTAGATTTGTTAAAAAAATACTATTGGTTTAAAGTTATAGAAAATTATTATGTACAAAAATTGATGCATTTATAATCTATAATTAATGTGTTTATTAATATGTGTGAAAAGTCTGAGAAAATATATTATTTAGACACAGAGAGAGTAAAATTCAATATATTAATTATAATACCAACAATATTTTGCCGCTTAATAAACACGTGGGATGTATTAATATAGGACTAGACATTTTATCTGAAATCCGAACCAAAAACAAATCGAATAAAGCAGGTTGAAACCAAACCGTATATAAAAATAAATTGAACGAATATCAGAAAAAATAGAATGTATAGATTTAGGTAGTTTTTGTAGCGCATACCAAATTTTCAATTTGAGTTATTCAGATAATTCGAGTTTTAATTGGATTTTGGACTTAAATTACCCCAATGACATAAATTATTAGAATAAACAGAACCATAAATCTAAGTTACGATAATAACCCGAATCAAAAACCTAAAATCCCAGACCAAAATAAATCTTAATTCTATATCGGATTTTGCTAAAAGAAAACGAAATTCGACACAAACTCGACTCGAATCCAAATCAAAATCTATTTATAACCTATATAACCGGATCTAAAATAAATCATAAAAATTTGTAAAACCCGAACCGAAATCCGAATGCACAACCCGTTGATAATTAAACAACATGTTAGCACGTCTTTGTCTCAACTAATTACTTTATTAATAAATCTCTCTATCTTGTCCATTAAGCAATACAATAGGACATTAGAACGTGGGAAAAAGTCCAATCTTGATCATCAGATTGTAATGAAACTAACTGAAAAATTCTGAAAAATTTTCAATTCAATGCAATGAAGAATGTTATAGACAAACCTGAGAAAGAAGAGTTTGTGTGAGATCCAAAGTTAGTGTGATTTGAATCAATCAGGATCTAGAAAAGAATGAGAATTGTGAGAGTTTTTAAGAGAATAAGTTGAGAGTTTGACTGAGGGTTTTAAAAATGGTGTGTGAAGGAGAATGAATGGGTCGGTGATTAGTTTAATCATGAAAATAGGATCGGAAGTTACACCTAAAGACAGACACTGCGTCTTAATCTTTGGCCTATTTGAGTGCTTTTAAAAACTTTACAATATCATCAAAAATATTAAAATTTGTAACCACTAATAAAATGCCACATGTTAAAATCGTTTTGAGAAATTCTTTATAACACCATCAAAAGAAGTTCAAATTCCAAAACTACTACACACACCAAAAAGTTCCAAAAATACCACACACTCTCAAATGTTCCAAAAATACCACAAACATAAAAAGTGAATTGTAAGAGTTTAGAATTTAACATTTTGGGGTTTGGGTTCACTAAGTAGAGTTTAGAGTTTAGTTTTGAAGGGGTAGGGTTTGGTTTTGAGATTTTTGGATTTAAATTTAAAGTTATTTCAATTTTGTGGTATTTTTTTAACAAAAACATTTTTGTGGTATTTTTGGAATAAACCTAATTTTTTGTGGTATTTTTGAGAATGTCCCAAATGTTTTAGACTATTCAATAAATAAAAGTTGTTTTTTTAAAATATATATATATATATATATATATATTTTAGAAAAATTCCTTTAAATACAACAAAATATTCATATTCCGAAAATACTAAACACTCTCAACTGTTCTAAAATTATCGTTAAAATGTTTTTCTTCCAAATGCACCACAAACATAAAATTGAGTTTTAAGGATTAATGATATAACAAATTTAGGTTTGAATTTACTAAATAAAGTTGAGGGTTTAGTTTTGAAGGATGTGAGATTTGATTTTATGGATTTAAGGTTTAAAATTTGAAATTTTAAAACTCTTTTAAATTTGTAGGTATTTTTGGAACAATGGTTACAAATATTAAATTTTATAACCACTATTAAAATACCACATGTTAAATTGTTTTAGACTATATAAATAAAAATTGTTTAAAAAAAATAAATAAATATAATTTAGGAGAATTTCTTAGAATAACACAAAATGTTCATATTCCGGAAATACCAAACACTCTCATTCGATACAAAATTATCGTTAAAATGTTTTTCTTTCCCATGCACCACAAACATAAAATTGAGTGTTAAGGATTAATGATTAAAGTTTTTAGGTTTGAATTCACTAATTAAATAGAGTCGAAGGTTTAGTTTTGAAGAAAGTGAGATTTGGTTTTAGGGGTTTGGATTTAAAATTTGAAAATTTTAAACTCCTTTAAATTTGTGGTATTTTAGAATAAAAACAATTTGTTGTATTTTTGGAACAATTTGGGGATGTGTGGTAATTTTGAAACATAATTAGTTTTTGTGATATCTTTCTAATTTGCGCATTTTTAACCAAAATATTTTATATAATAGAACATAAAAAAATTCCATAAAATACCACACAAAATTAGGTTTTGAACAAATGTAACCACACATTCTAAATGATTATTTTGTTGAACATTTTACCATTCACACCAACAATGCAACATTAACGAACAACTCACTATTTACAAAATATAAATTTCATAAATACAAAAACTTAAAAAGAAAAAAATAACATAATTGGAAAAAATACCAAACCAATTTTCTTTCAACCTAATGAAACATTATTGAAATTTATTATATGAATAAAGAAATCACATGGGATATATCTATCAACACAAATTGTATTCTTTACAAAATGATTAGACAAGTGAAAGACTATGTGATATACCATGAATCACAAAATTAGAAGAACTAAACATATCTGGATCAACAATTTCAACTCCTAAAATCATAAATCCTCTACTTGAATTAGCAACATCATCTCTTCTAGTAATTACAACATCTTGAAATGGATCCAATGTCTTGATTATAGTTTTATCAACCATTGAAACTAAATCTTGATTCATAAGTCTTTGAACAAGAATATGATGTTTCACAACTTCATAAATCAATGGAGAAGATGATGATAATGATACAAGATTTGGTGTAGCTAGAATCGTTACTCCTGTTAAATTCTTGTGTTGATGATCTTTAACAATCTTGTTAACAACAGAGTTTAAACCAATTGCAAATGGTATAAAACCATTTGAACTTAGTAATTGAACAATCCTAATCCAATCTATCTTAACCGGTTGATGATAACCGGTCTTAACCGGAATTTCTTGACGATAACCGGTTTTGTTTCTATTAGAATTGCAAAATGATGATGAATTGAGAATGTTTTGAGGTTGTAGAGGAAAGAAAGATCCTAAAACTCCATGAATAACTAAAGAATCTTCAAGAAACATATTAGGATGTGAGATTCTTACATGGTTTACATGTAATGTTCTTGATTCTTGATCAACAGTTGAGATTTCAAGACTTTTGTTATAAAGAAGTGTAGAGAGACAAGTTCCTTGAGGCTTATTGAGAAGATCATTGAATGTAAGTTTTAATGGAAGTATTGTAAGATTAATTTTGGGGTCACATATGTATATAATAAAGTGTTAGGGTTATTATTTAATAAGTCAAATATTATGTTGTCACTTTACAAATAAAGTAAAGACTTGAGGCATAAGTGTTATGAAATATTTATGTGTGGATACTTTTTGTAATTTCTAATTTGATGAAGGGCCAAATTAGAAATTACTTCTCTATTTTCTATATATAGAGGGTTATGGTCCCCAAAGCAACCCTAGCCGAAAATACAGATACTCTCTGCATCCCATCATCAGAGATCTAAAGTTACCCAGGGTTTGCTTTGGAAGATCCATTCCCTAATTCAGAAACCCAAAGCATGGATTCATCAGGTACGCTTCCGCTTATGTTCTTTATCATCAGAAACTGATATGGTATAAAGTTATGGATTCTAAAATCCCAACAAGTATATGATATTGAAGAAGCTGTTTAAGAAACAAAGGAGGAAACGATGACGTATTGTACAAGAAATCATCGTTAATTGCGAAAAGAGTTGTGTTGTGTGAAGAAGAAGAAAGAAAGATCTCTGGAGAGAGTTGAAGAAGAGTTGAGATTGCTTTGAAGTTAGATCTATGTAGAGTTCTTGATGCGTTTAAGAAGAGAAGATGATGATTTGGTTCTTGATTAGGTGAATGTAAAGTTGTTGAGATAGCCATGAAAGCTAAAGCTATAGAGAGGATGAAGTAGATGAAGCAATTTGATGAACAACAAGTCATTGTTTTGAGATGATAAACCCTAATTGAATTTGAAACTCTTAGAGACTTAGAAGAAGAGAGTTTTAGCCAAAGAAATGGTTTCTTGGAGAGATTTTAGGTTTAATGGAAAAAAAGAGTTTATTGATAATATGATTTGGGTTTAGTCTAGTCATTTTATCTTAATTTTCAGGCGGTTTACTTAAAAAAAAAAAAAAATTATAGATGAATTTTTTTCCAATCCAATAGTCAAAATTTTTGGGTGTATTCTCAAAAATACCACAAAAATTAGATTTATTCTAAAAACATTTTTCTAAAAGCTCTAAAAATATCACATTTTCTTTTAAAAATACCACAAAAATGTTTTTGTTCCAAAAATACCACAAAATATTGAAATAGCTTTAAAACTTCAAATTTAAACCCTAAAACCTCAAAACCAAACCTTACACTTTTCAAACTAAACCCTAAACTCTATTTAATGAACCAAAACAAAAAAATTTAAATTATAAACCTTTAAAATTCACCTTTTTATGTTTGTGGTATTTTTGAAACATTTGAGAGTGTGTGGTATTTTTGGAACTTTAGGGAGTGTGTGATAGTTTTGGAATTTGAACTTCTTTTGATGGTGTTTCAAAAAATTCTTTTTTTTTTTGTCATATTAATTTTTGGGCCACAATTGGACGGTCCAATAACAATGGACGGCCACAATTCTTATAAAAATGTACGGACTATGCAAATGGTCAGATTCGAACCTTGATTTGATAATAAGCCAACATCTATAGATGGTTACATATTGTCGAATTATAGATGAAATTTTTTATTGTCGAATTAATAACATATAATATGATAACAAAATGAACATAAAATATTTAATGATCAAAAGACATAATGATCACTTCAATATTTTATCACTCAAGTTTAGATGATAATCTAAACAAATACTAAGAGAATTTAAACCATTTATGTCAGATTTATTGAAAAATAAGTGATTTATATTCATATAATATACAATCTGAACATGAAATTTTCACGGAAACCATAAACAAAATATAAACCAACAAAAAAATTTTGTTTAAATGGTGAAATCATATATGTTTAAAAACTATATAGAAAAAGTGATGAAGATTTTTTAAAAAAAAATTAAAACGTTTTCCAATCCAATAGTTGAAAATATTTCTTATAGTTAAAATTTTTAATTGTCAAATTAATAATAAAACTAGGTGATTACATTAATATGAAAACAAATTGAACACAAATTCTTTAAACATCAAAAGACAGAACTTTATATTCGGTTAATGATCATATCTATATTTTATTACTCAAGTTCATATATTAATCTAATTATAAGTTTGAAAATATGAAGAAGATTTAAATCTTAATTTTATGTAAAAATTATTGAAAACTAAGTGATTTATATCCATGTAATAACAAATTGAACATGAAATCTTTAACACAAAAACTATAAATAAAATATAAAACAACAAAAAATTGTTTAAATGATGAAATCATACGTTTAAAAACTATATAGAAAAAGTGATGAAGATTTAAAATAAAAATAAAATGTTTTCCAATCTAATAGTCGAATATCTTTTTTATAGTTAAATTTTTTTATCGTGAAATTAATAACAAAACTAGGTGATTGAAAAAAAATATGAACACAAAGTTTCTAATGATCAAAATACATAAATTTTCATTCGGTTAGTGATCACATCTATGTTTTATCACTCAAATTGATATATTAATCTAACAATAAGTTTGAAGAGATGAAGAAGATTTAAACCTTTTATGTCAAATTTATTATAAACGAAGTGATTTACATTCATGTAATAACAAATTGAACATGAAATCTTTAACACATAAACCATAAATAAAATATAAACCAACAAAAAAATTTTAAATGGTGAAATCATATATACATTTAAAAATATATAGAAAAATGATGAAGATTTTTAAAAAAGTAAAAAAAAAAAAAACGTTTTCCAATCCAATAGTTGAAAATCTTTTTTATACTAATGGATGTAAGTGATAAATAATTTATAACAATTATATTGGAAGTGGTGTTACATTTTTTTAGAAAAACAACAAATATTTTCTTATTTTATTTATTAAGTTAAATATTAAATAATATATTTATATAATATCATAGTTTTATATATGTGTCATTTTTTTAAAAATGATGTAATGTTATTATCGGTTTTTAATTGTTATTAATCAAAATAATCAATACATCAGTTATTAATGGATGTAAATCTATTTACATTATTTTTGAAAATGATATTAATTTATGTTAAGGTGTATATTATTATACTATTTTATAATTTTATGCTTTTTCTTATCCATATATTAATAGAAAATTAATTGAAAAAAAGACGTTGGTTATATGGTTAAATATTTAATTTTACATATTTTTATTAAAATTTGACCTTTTGTAATTATAAAATCACATATAGATAGAATTTTATCAATTTAATTACTATTAAAGAAAAAAATTCAGTTAGTTGTTATTATATGTTTACTAACAAAACTGGGTTGAATATATTGTATGTAAATGTTTATTAGTGATGAAAAATGGAAACTTAAATCTCGTAGATTTTGGCATACAAAATCTGTACAAAAGGTTATGATCGTTCTAAAAAATTAGATTCAATTCTTTTGATAAATGTCGAAGTTTGTAGTTCCATTATTTCAGTAAACAAATTGTGATTATTTTTAATCTCTATATGATCTCTTGTATTTGACTTCATTCGAAGACCAACCACTCGGCAAAAGAAAGAAGTGGAAAAGTTTAAGGAGACGAGACGGAAGTTCTACGGTAAGCATCATATAAATGAAAACTTGAAAGTCAAAATCGAGGAAACACAACTGAAAAAATTAATCCGATACCTAGAGATAGGTCAGGTTGCAACTAGTGAGAAGTGTCAACCCGTGAATTTCGTAGAGTGGGAAGATATTCCGGAGATAATACCACCAACCGAAAGTTTGGTGATGAATTGGACAGACAAGTGTGGTGAGATTAAAAGTCAATGAGACCACGGTAAGTTTAAATTTCTTATATTTTGTTCTTCTTTTTACATTATTTGATTAACTATGCCATACTAATATAATTTTCTTAATTTTTTTTAATTATATAACTTCTTAAATTGATTTATTCATTTAACTATATTTTTTATGGACGTAAAGGTTAAAAAAGAATGAATCAAATACAAATAAAACTAAACTAGATATATCTACTACATATTAAAAGAAAAAAGTTTTTTTTTTAAAACAAACATTAATTTTGTTAAATATTACATTATATGTCATTAGGCTAATAAATAATAATAAAAAATTCATTAAGGATATAAATGACTAGAAAATCAAATACTTATTCATATATTCAAACGTTACTAAATATCTTCAATACTATTCATGTAACCAAACAAATCTATAACTATATATAAAAAATTCAAAAATTCTAATAATTCAACTTCAATAAAAGTTTCTTAATAAACTAAGGGCATGTTCATTTTCTTAACTTGATGCAGTATCCATATACTTCATCCATATAAGATTTTTAGATGCGGTATCCATATGATGTTCGTTTATGTTGTTGGTTTTTGTAACTTGATATTGTATCTGGATACAATCATGTTTGTTTCTATTTTTGATTTTGTAGATAAATACTGCATCTCGATATAACTATGTTCGTTTGTGTATTTTCATTAGCAGCCAAATATGTTTTAATAACCAAATTATTAAAAATGATATAACTTGATCAATTATCATAATGATATTGATTATGTTCTAAACCATATTTACAACTATGAAATTATTTTATTATGACTTCTAATATTATATTTTGTACGAAAATTAAACATATATTTAGTAACTTTTTAATAAATATCTATGAAATATTGGGGCATTCGATAAGAAATATCGTACATATATAATTTTCTTCAATTAAAAAATCCAACACCAAATGTTATGTTTACACGAAAACAAAAGATAAAAGGTTCAACACATATTTAAAAATAAAATCAAAGAGATGAATCACATTCATTTTTTAAGATAACGTTAATATATTAATAATAAAAATATAAGATCGCAAATACTAGTATTGAAGTCGATGTCCTCTCGCTAAATTTTCCATCACTCTATCACCCGTCGGAATCTATGGAATATGCTCATTATGATCATGATTGTTATTTTCCTCGTCATTTTCTACTACTTGGTCACCATGACGTCCATACTCTTCCATTATCTTTTAATGTGCAAAATCATGATTTTCATGGTGTGAATCACATATGAAATTATGGAGTATAAGATAAGTTAAGTTAAAGCTAAACTATAAAACTTGAATTGAACAGACAAAAGGGAGAATCAAAGCAAAAGTCTTCAAAAGGCAAAAACAATGAAGAGCAAGAGTAAGAGTTGTCAGTCTGCTAAAATTCATATGGTAGAGTCCTAAGTTATTTTCTTAAGCAACTAACAACAACAAAAACAAGTTTTATTTTCTCGATAGATTAACGTATCTTTTTTTTCAAAGATGGTTACAGTTTTTTTTTTTTTCCTCAACACTTACGAATTTGTATAAAACATATACAATCTTGTTTATTGTTTCTCAAAAGAGTGAAACACTTCAAGTAAAGATGTGCCAATGAAGAGAATAGTAACAAGAAGAATCATAATCTAAGTTATCAAACAACAACTCCTTTGTTCACTTGCAAAGAAGACAAAGAATCAAACACCTTATATTCATAATTTCTCATAAACCAAACATGTAAAACACAAATACTATTAAACAAAATCATAATAAGAGTATTTCTATCAACAATCAAACATCATACAAGATACATCAAAACGACAACAAAAACCACAAAACATCATAATTTGTTTCTTTTTTCATCAATGAACAAAAACTAGAAGACCCAATTAGGGAAGTAGAAAAGAACAATAAAGAGAAAAGAAGCAAGACAAAGCAATGGAGTGGTTTTAACCATAACTTACGACGATTTAATGACAGAGAAGTGAAATTTGCTCTGAATCGTAATGGTTGTAGAGAGTTACGGCGGAGGAAGAAATCTTGTCACCAACAGAATTTTAGGGTTTTTGTTCTTCATAAATCTAGGTAAAACTGTAATTTTTTGGTAAAATAAGGGTATTTTTGACTTTTAAAATTTTTGGATGAGTTTGGGTGTATCTCAACTCTACTTTTAAACTTATCCAGAATATCCGGATATTATGGATGAACTTTACATTTGTATCTGGATGCAGTATCCATATGAGGTGCATAATGTCTATTAAACGAACATCATCTTACATTTGTAGTTGGATACTGCATCCCATTAAAGAAACGAATAACTAGTTAAAATTTAATTTAAACCAAAATATCTAATTGAACTGAACAAAAGTTCTGTTTGGTTCGGCATTCAGTCCATTGCCTGATTTGCTGTCACAAAATGCTTTCAAAGATAAAACACGATTTTACATGGTCAGATATTTGATCGATCCTTTTAACAATATGTGTTAGTGTTCGCTTATTACCTCTTTATTTTATTTTTTTTACAGATGAAGAAATCAGAGATTCAAAAAAATGAACGGGTTCTTCTATACATGGAAGTTGCTTTCATCAATTCAAATAAACATTTTCCACAAGTAAGAACTTTTTCATTAAAAACCGAAAATTGATAGTGTCCCGATAAAATTGCAAAATCATGTCTTTCCGTCAAAACTACAAAATTACGTTTTCTACCAAAACCACAAAATCATGTTTTCTGCTAAACCGTGAAACCACATTTTCCTACCAAAACCGCAAAATCATGTTTTCCAACAAAATCTTATCATTAATTTAACATTGTTCAATCTCTTTGCGTAAAGCCCATCCCGTACCGTCTAATCAAGGCAGTCTCGAAAATATTATGGGCCCTGGGTAACATATAATTTTGGGCCTTTTATTTTATTTTTTTTAGCAAATTGTTAAATAATATTACTAAAAATTTATGTGTTATATTTTAAATTAAAATTTTTTATTTTAAAACCTGAAAACATATATATATGTATAGGCCTTTTATTTTAATTTTATAAAATTATATATCTAATATTTCAAAAAATAGACCTTTAAATTAACAGTACATAAGACGGGACCTCGGGGCGGCGCACCACTTGTCCCTCCATGTAAGTCGCCCCTATGTCTAACACTTACATGTGAATGGTTAGATGATTTCTACGAAGGTCCCCTTTGAGTAATAATCTGACTGATTCCAGCCGTGCTACAAATGCAGACGTTTCATCAAAGTCTATTCTCTCCACCTGCGAATACCTTTGTGCAACAAGACGAGCCTTGTTTCTGACCACATTCACACCTTCAGGACAAGGTCTTAAATCCCTGACTTTGCTTCGTTTGATTTATTCCAATTCTTCTTGCATTGATATTACCCAACATTCATCACCTAATGCATCCTGATGATTATTATACTCAACCATAACACCGAAACAGGAAAAAAGAATCATCTCTTTAAGTTCAATATGTTTCCTCCCTGTGAATCTACTTGCCTGGAGATCACCAATCACGTCTTTCTCAAAGTGATTTTTGTGAAGGTTTCACTGGGCTCTTGTCTTTGTGCATGATCCTGAAGACTCGTGGTCAACCTGGTTGTCACTCAACACCTCATATTCCCTTTCATCAGATATAAATATAGGGAATCTTGTATCAATCCTGTAGGTTGGGGTCCTTTGTCATCAAACACCACATTCATTTTCTCCATGACTGTCTTGGTCCAAGGTTAACACATAAATTTCTCTTATGGTTTTGGCTTAGAAATCCTTTGAATAAGTTCATAACTTTTCATCGTTGCAACCATAAACTGTTCTTGAGCTTTCCACATGTAACAGTCGTTTCCAGACCTGATGCCCCTCAGTCTCACATCACCACCTGTGTCAGTTGCTTGACAGTAATTTTTTGTGACTGTAACAACCAGCCCTTCATCATACAGTTGGATTACGCTGATCAAATTTGTAGTCAACCCATCAACCACATACACATTCTAAGAGATTTGGTTTACCGGGCCCTCCAGTTTCACCCTTGCCTTTCAATTTACCTTTAGCTCCTCCTCTAAAAGTAACTTTCCCTGTGTTGACCTCTTCATGCTTTAGCAACTTATCTTTGCTTCCTATCATATGTCTTGAGAAACCACTATCAAAGTACCAACCAACTGCATCTGAGGTTCTCATGGATATTTCTGCTTCAGCAGCAGAACAATACACCAACTCTTTTCTGACCCAAGCTCTGTTGTTGTGTCGCTTATCAAGATGATAGTCCTTATGACGCCTGATCTGATATAACCTAGCTTCCCAATGATAGCATTGTGTTTTGTAGTGTCTTGGTTTTCTACAATAGAAGCACAACTGATCTCTGACTTGTCGTGTCTGATAATAGCCTTGATTCTTTAGTGACCAACTCTTGTTGTCACTTTGTTTGCCCATGATTACCTTCTTTGTTTGATGCGTCTATTTAAGTTTTGCATCATGACTTACTGATGACGACTTGACAAAAGACATAGAACCTTGAGTATGTGCTTGATAACCCAACCCATAGTTATGTCACTGTCTCTGCCCATAGCAATTTAGCAAGTACTTTATCAAGATCTTTGGTACCTTTGGTCAACATCTTGATATTTCTCACTTTCTCACTTAACCGAGAGTCCAACAGTAGATTTTTCTTTTCTTATTGAGATAGAGCAGTTTGAAATAGTTTCACCTTTTCATGTAGTTTATGGTTGTCACATACTAACTCATGGTTCTGAATTCTGACATCAATTAGGGTTTCACACAAGAACCTATTATCTTCAAGTAATGGTTGTTTAGCTTCTATCTTCTCATCATCATATTCACTCAGAACTATCCTCAATAATGCCAATATGTGCAACCGTATTCAATATTTCATCATCTTGATCAGAATCAAATGTATCTTTATTTTCCCAGCTAACCATGGACTTTTCTTTCATGTTTGTCAAATTTGCACATGCAACTTTTGCTTGTCCAAAACCTTTACACTCGTGACATCTGATCAACATCTTCTTGATATTTGGGCAGGCAGCTTTGAAATATCCAAATCCTTGACATGCATGACAATGGACTTCTGATCGTCTGGGTGCTCGTTCGTTGCCTGATCTAAAGTATGTTTTTTGGGTAGGATTACCATCACATATCTGAGTTCCAGTAAACTTGTTGAAGTTCTTTCTCACCATCAGTTAAATTGCTTCTTCAAGATCGTCAGCTGGTTCGATTTTCTCTTTTGCACTCAATGTTATACCCTTGCCTTGTATCACCTTTTTAGAGAGATCAAGTTCATGTGCATGCATCATGCCTACAACCTGGTTAATTTCATATCATATGAGTCTTTAGCAACTTGTATGGCTAATTTCTTGACCATTTTCTTCTCCTTATAGTGTTTACTGAGAACTTCTGCTGCATTTGCAATTGATGAGATTTTGCCACTGAATTCTTCTACAGTTTCATCTTTTCCCATCCTTAGATTCTCAAAGTCAAAAGCAAGCATGTCAATTTGTGTCTTCGAACATCACTAGTTCCGTCATAGGTTGCTTGCAGTGTATCTAAAGCATCATTTGCAGTAATGCATCCTTGAACTCTTTTGAACTGATCTTTAGTTAGAGAGATCCAGATTGTTGTTAGAGCTCTTGAGTTGTATATAGACTGAGTTTTGTCAGATATTGTCCACTCATCTATATGTTTTACCACCATCTCATTTTCATTCTTTTTCTGAGGTGTAGTCATCTTCATTGATTCCTTTGATTTGCTCACGAATATGAACTGTCAACTAGCTAAAGTTGTCAGGATCTAAAACCACAATGTGCTTAGTGGGGTGTTGTGTGCTGTCCATCCTCAAGATCTTACATGTTTAGACAGAAACTTTGGTTTCTTGACAAGTATCCGCTTTGATACCAATTGAAAGTGTTAACACAACAAGAACATACAAAACTTCTTATAAACTTCACTTTATTAAGACAAATTACAATTACAATATTCTCTTTATTTTACACTGAATTTGATTCTCCTCATCTTTTTATGTCTGATGATCTGCTTGTGCAATCACTCAGCCACACTAATGATCTGCTTGTGCAATCACTCAACCACGCTAATGATCTGCTTGTGCAATCACTCAGATTCAATCCTTCTTCTCTGACGATCTACTTCTCCAGTCACTCAGCCACGCTGATGATCTGCTTCTCACAATCGCTCAGACCCAATTCATGTATGTTATAACGATTTGATCTAACAATCACTCAGTCGCACTGATGATCTGTTTGAACAATCGATCAGACGCACAAACAATGTTCTCACAAAACTTAGTACCAAATTATGACGGTCAAGAAAACTAATCTCATTCGTTCTCCTTGGCCTCATATTTATAGTGGTCTCCATGAACCCTTTGTTACGAAATCCCTTTTTTCATTTCCTTTTTTCGATTTTCTTTCTTGTTCATATTTCTTTTTTTCCTTTTCTTTTGCCCCAAGTTTTCTGTCTGATTTTTGTTTACAACAACTTTCTTTTTCTCTTCCAATGTTCTTTTTTCATTTGCAATCATCAATTCGTTTTTCCAATCATAATATCTAGCTTTTCCTTTTGCCCTTAACTATTTTTTTTTCTTCTTCTCTTGATCGCATTTCTTTTGCATCTTCAGCTATTTCAGAATCAAGAAACAGAGGAAGAACAATGACGTGTCGTACAAGAAAGCATCGTTAATGGAGAGCTTTTAGTTTTAACAGAAAAATAAAAGTTTGCTGATAATATGATTTGGGTTTAGTCTAGTTGTTTTAAGTTAATTTACAGGCGGTTACTTATTTAAATACTTAGTTTAATTCATATATTTTTTTTTTGTCACGTTTAATTCATATTTTTAATCATAAAGGTGGTGGTAAAAATCAACTAAATACCACAATACTAAAAATAGATTTAATTAAAATACAAACCTCTAAAATTGAATTATAATCTTTTAAAACCTAAATTTTAAATCCTAATTAATGAATACAGACTTAAAAAATGATACATTTACCAAATTTAGCTTTTAAGGTTGTGGTATTTTTGAAGAAAATAATAATAATATATATATAT
>OVBE01005031.1:0-22556 GCA_900406425.1 Iberis pinnata | reverse complement strand
AAGTGATAAGTTGTGTTCTTGAGGATCTTGGGATCAAACCAAATTTAATCCGTCACAGAACCAGAGAAGCAATTAAACATCAAAAAAGTTTTGCCTTTTTAAATTTGGTATATTTGAAAACTTGACCTAGTAAATTAGATTATTTGGAAACGGAGAAGACGAAAAAAAAAAGCCTCAATTGAGAATTTGAGATAGTACGGTGGATTCATATAAACGGTTAGATTGAAAGATAAAACAATCGAACGGCTAATAATTTACTTTTCACTTAAAAATGGAAATTCTATGAAACCCGGGAAAATGTAAACCCCCGAGCAGCACAAGCGCATTTTAGCAAATATATACGAGTTACCGAAAATACCCTTGGATCCAGCATTGATTTGCAGAAAAACTCTCAGAATTCTGTATATAATCAAAGTTATGGCCTTTCTTGAACAAAGCCACGCCGAGAAAAACAAGAGAAATAGCACCGTCGGTACAATTAGCCGGTGACCTTGAAATAAAGTTACGATCTTTCTTGAGAAAAAGGAAAGGGAGAGAAGTCGATCAATGGTTATTCCCGGTGAGAGAGACTACATGGCGTTGGCGGCGACGACAACCAGGACGGGACCTGAGAGATCGAAGTCTCTTCATAATTTCACGCTTCCGAACTTGAAGTGGGGGAGTCAGAGACATCTCAAGTGCATGAAGATCGACTCTACCACCAACGGTAGCAGCGGCGCCTCCACCGATCATCGACTCAGACGCCGATCTCCACCTTTGAAATTCGCTGGGTCGATCCCTTTTCAATTCCGCCAGGGTGACAATCGGAGCAACAGCGATAACAACCAACATCACCGGTCGAGGAACAACCCGCCGTTCAAATCCGTGGATA
Source organism: Iberis pinnata (assembly GCA_900406425.1). NCBI lineage: Eukaryota > Viridiplantae > Streptophyta > Magnoliopsida > Brassicales > Brassicaceae > Iberis > Iberis pinnata. The sequence goes on along the minus strand of OVBE01005031.1, from coordinate 21,685 downwards.
ACGGTTGCGGCGAGGAAGGGATCGAGGAGTTCAGGGTGAAGATTATGTCGGATCTGAAGACGGTGAGGGATAAGATCACACAATCAATGTTTAAGAAAGACGTTGTCCAGGAAGAGCAAGACGAACAACAGAAGACCGACGGGTCCGGGTCCGGGTCCGGTTCTGGTTCCGGCTCCGGCCAAGAGAAGGAAAGGGAGATTTCTCCGGTGAAGCCATGGAATCTAAGAAAAAGAAGAGCAGCGTGTAAAGAACCGGTTTCTGGGATCGAGTATATCAACAGCGGATTCGCAATCGAAGAGAATGAGAAGATAGTGAATCCATCGCCGTCGAGGTCGATTTTGAATGGAAAAGGCGAAGCCGGAACGAAGCAGAGGCGAACGAAGCTCGTCGTGCAGCTGTCGAAAAAGGAAATTGAAGAGGATTTCATAGCGATAATAGGTCGCCGACCACCACGCCGGCCCAAAAAACGACCCAGAACCGTTCAAAGAAAACTAGAGGTAAGTCTCAACTCTCTATAACTAACAAATTTGATTCAAAATTCGTAATTGATTTGTTGATCTGAGTGAAATCTACTTTGTGTTAACAGACCATATTTCCAGGGATGTATTTGAGTGAAGTGACGCTTGATGCATATAAAGTTCCAGAGGATCCCAAGGTATAATGCTCTTACAGAATCAATCAAGAGCGATGATGATGATTGTAATTCTCATGTAGCTGCTCCTAATTTGTTCGTTTCCTTTAGTTATTCTTTCTTCCCAAATGTTCTATGAATAAACTGTACAAAAGAAGTTATGGGGACGTTTCTTTAGGTTCCGATTGATTAATAAATAATGATGTTTCTTCTTCTTTTCTGCTAATTTCTTCATCACTTTTGTAGCTTCAACTGTTCTCTCTTGATCTACGTGTTGATTAGTAGGGAATGAAACCCAAAATATCTTTATGTGAGATTTGTCTTTTTTTTTACAAAAAGTAAAATTGTTTTTATGGATTAGTATCCTTTGAGATTTGAGTATGTGCAAGGAGTTCAGCTAAAGGCTGCAACTGCAAGTACATTTGATGAACCCATTGGTGGCAAATTCAAGAAAGTGATTCCGACCAATTGGGTTTTGTAAGAGTGGCATTATGTTTTTTTTCCCGCGTCGGCTACGTTTCCGCTTTTCCAGAGTTTTGAGTCCTTTGACTCGTTCTTTACCGGTTCACTTTTTCCGGTTTTGTTACACAATGGTCGTGCTTAATCAATCAATATTAGTCTTCTATAACCAAACCGTCTACATGATATAACCAAACTGTATAAGAATTCTCTAATTAATTTGTAACCATAGTTTAAGGTCAATAATGTTATTTTATTTTATTTTAATACTATCCACGTTATTAACATTCAATACCGTTTCAAAACACGTTCATCTTACAAGTGTGAAAATTACGAATTCTGAAACTTTATCAACTTTTATAAAAGTTTGTGTACAAAACAGGGTTAGGTTCAAACTGGATTTTGGTTCGATATATTAGTTTGCGTTTTTTTTATTGAACTGTTTCCTTTCTTTTTAAAATCGATGTTTTAATTGGTTTTCCTATTTCAATTTTAAAATATAATATAATTTTTGGATTGGCTATTTCGATTTAGTATATATCGAATAGTTTCCGTTTTTCCATATTCAACATCCTAAAGGAACCAAATATATGTCTCTGATCCGTTTCGCTTTGAACGCCAATTTCAATTTGGTGACAAGCTTGTCACACTAAAGTTAGAATACGAGAAGTTGCGGAATTTTTGTTTCGCTTGTGTCAATCTCTCTCATGATGCTTCTGATTGTACTCTTGGTCTAAACTCCCCACCGGTTTCTCCTGGTGATGATGATGATGGGGATCATGATGCTGATGGTGACGAAGATCCATCTATGGAACTAGAACCGAGCCTTTCACATTCTCCTCCGAGTCCCTCAATACCACATGCTGTTGATCCAAACTCTCCCATCATCAAAAAGCACAAAGCGGAATCATCTCCTGGCCCGTCCAATCCAGAGGTGATTTTATCTGAATTTCGTTGTATTTCCAATGCAGAGGACTTTCACCAACAAACGGTGCTCTTCAAACGTCAAAGGGCCGAGGCTTATGATGGCAAGGTTTGGCGTTTTTTCACTCATAACAGATTCCCAATGGAGACTAAGACTCCGAAATCAAAAAGTGATGGTGCGGTGGGCCATAATCCACCAACTGATGAATGAATATAGTCTTTTGGAACTGTCGGGGCTTAGGGAACCCGACAGTTCGACGCCTAAAGGAGATAAAGAAGATTTATTCTCTGGCCATTCTCTACCTAATCGAAACAAAAAATTGTGATGATGTTGTTCGAGATGTTGCGGCTCAACTTGGGTATGAGTACACTAGGTGTGTATCACCTCTTGGGCTTAGTGGGGGGCTAGCTTTACTTTGGGATTCTACTGTATCTATTTCTTTTTCACTTATGTCAGCAAGAATCTTGGATTGTCAAATTAATAAAGATGGTTCTTCCTTTTATTGCTCCTTTGTTTATGGGAATCCGAACCGAACATATCGCTCTCTCTTTTGGGAACAATTGCAACGTTTACATTCATCAAGAACCGGGCCTTGGCTTCTTTGTGGCGACTTCAACGAAATATTGCATCCCCATGAGAAGCGTGGTGGTCGCACTCGTTCCATACAGTCCCTTGCGGATTTTAAAACGATGACATCGGTGTGTCATCGTACTGATTTACCACATATAGGCAATAGTATGACTTGGTGTGGGAAACGGCGTGGATACACAGTCGAATGCCACTTAGATCGGGTAATGGCTAATAATGAATGGAGAGCGCTATACCCAAATTCTGAAATTCGGTTTCTTGACATGGTCGAGTCGGACCACCGTCCGGCCATACTCTCGATTTTTGCTTTTTCTGAATCCCGTAAAAACCTTTTCTGGTTTGACTCTCGGCTGTGCTCGGAACCCGGATTCACGGACGTTATCAAACATGGTTGGTTGGCTCCGCCTTCCGAGACTTCAATCTCCAACATGTTAAAACATTGCCGCACCATCATTTCATCATGGAAACGGACAAAGTCGCTTAATGCTTCTGCTAACATTATTCGATTGCGCCACGATATTGATCATGGACTCTCCAATAGTGCGGTTGATACTCAACATATCAACACATTGCGGACCCAATTAGCACATGAATATCGTCGCGAGGAACTTTATTGGAAGAAAAAATCGCACAATCTTTGGTTGAAGTGTGGTGATCGTAACACCAAATTTTTTCATGCTACGACTAAGAACCGGCGCTCACGTAATTCCATTACCTCACTTCATTCCCTTGATGGACGACTCCTTCGAGGTAATACTACCATTGCCCTTGAAGCCAAAAACTACTTCTCTGACCTTTTTTGCTCATCGAACCCGCCATCTACTTCTAACAGTCTTCATACCATTCAAACGGTGGTGACTCCTGCAATGAATTCTCAATTGATTCGACAAGTATTTGAGACTGAAATTAAGGAGGTTGTTTTCTCGATAGGCACAACCAAAGCTCCTGGACCGGACGGGTTTACCTCCCTATTTTTCCAGCAGTATTGGGACATACTTCGAGACCATTTAATCGTGGCTGTTACATATTTTTTTGAGGTCGGTCATCTACCTTACGGTTCAAATAACTCTCATATCTGCTTGATTCCTAAAATCACCAACCCGCATACCATTCAAGACTTCAGACCCATCAGTCTCTGTAACGTTTTGTATAAAATCGTTTCCAAGATATTGGTCGCCAGAATGAAACCGTTTATGGCACAACTCATTGCGGAAAACTAGGTCGCATACACACCAGGACGGCACATCACCGACAACGTTTTTATAGCTCATGAAGCATTTCATGCGCTCAAATCACATCGTAAATGCGCTAACAAATATATGGCTATTAAGACAGATATCAGTAAGGCATATGATAGACTTGAATGGCCGTTTCTTAAGGTCGTTCTTGAGCGAAAAGGGTTTCATGCTACATGGGTTGGTTGGATAATGCATTGTGTTAGTTCGGTCTCCTATTCTGTTCTGGTAAATGGCAGTCCTTACTTTTATTTTAAACCCGAACGCGGCTTACGTCAGGGCGATCCCCTTTCCCCATATATGTTCATACTTGCCGGTGATGTCCTAAGTTCTATGATTTCTGAGGCTCAACAGCTCCGACAACTTCAGTGTCTCCGCATTAGTAGAGGTGGTCCTTCGATCTCACATCTTTTGTTTGCTGATGACTCTCTGTTTTTTGTTCGAGAAGATCACCGCAATTGCACTAATCTGCTTGCTATTTTTCGGGATTATGAAATAGCTTCAGGACAGATGATTAATTTGTCCAAATCTACTATCACGTTTGGTTCCAAGGTATACCATCATACTCGCCGGTCAATACAACGTCTCTTAGGCATCCCCCATATCGGTGGTGGAGGGAAGTATTTGGGTCTCCCGGAGCAGTTCTCAAATAGTCGCACGGCTTTGTTCCAATATATCAATACGAAAGTGCACCGTAAGATTTCTTCTTGGCAAGCTCGGTTTCTTTCTACAGCTGGGAAAGAGACTCTTATCAAATCTGTAGCATTAGCTATGCCAGTTTATTCCATGAATTGCTTCCAGTTTCCCCTCGGTATTTGTAACGATATTAACTTCATGCTTGCCAAGTTTTGGTGGGGCACTTCTAATCACAGACGTAAAATGTCGTGGTTTTCTTGGCCGCGATTGTCCTCATCTTAATTTTCTGGTGGGTTAGGCTTCCGTGAACTCCATCGCTTCAACCAAGCTTTGTTAGCCAATCAATTTTGGAAATTATACTCTCGGCCCCATTGCTTTCTGTTCAAGATTCTAAAACATCGTTACTTCCGAAGACATTCTCTCTTCGAGGCAGAACTACGTTCCGGGGCTTCCTTTGGATGGCAATCTCTTTTGTTTGGTGCGAAATTGCTGCGTCAAGGTCTCATTACACGTATTGGTAATGGCACTTCTACTTTGATTTCCGATCATTCTTGGCTACCGGTATGGCCTCCTCGCGCACCACGTCTCACGACTGTTCCATCCTCCTGTCGTTGTGTAAGCGATTTAATAACACCTCAACCACAACCACAATGGAATGATGAAGCTTTATCCACGTATATCCATGTTGATGATCATCATCTGATATAGAAACTATATCTACCCCACTCTTGTGAACCTGATTCTTACTATTGTCGCTTCACGAGAGACGAAATATACTCTGTTAAATCCGGTTATCGAATGTCTACTACAATCTTCACCAATCATACCACGCCTCAGCCCATGCCTTTACTTTCCCCTGCCTTATCGTTGACAATTTGGAAAGCTCCTATTCCTCCGAAATTGCAACATTTTCTATGGCGTATTGTAACCGGATCACTTGCTATCTCTGCTAATTTATATCATCGCCATATCCCGGTTGACTACAACTGCGTCCGTTGTACTCGGACCCCGGAAACAGAGTATCATCTTTTCCGTGATTGTCCTTATGCTCAATCTGTACGGCGCATAGCTGGATTTGATTTCTCTTCCACTGCCATCGGTGCACATTCATTCTCTGATCATCTACATCAATTGTTATTACGCCTCTCATCATCTCGCAATGATCCCTTTCCACACTTAATACCTCTCTTCATCTTATGGCGCCTATGGAAGTCACAGAATATCTTACTTTTCCAGAGAACCATCATTCAACTCGAGACTTCATTTTCCTTGGCTTTCTCGGATACTAAGGAATGGGCTGATTCTCTACCCACTCCTGCCGCGTCCGTGCATTTTCCTCGTGATGCTTGGGAACGACCTCCTGCTAATGTGGTGAAGTGTAATGTTGATGTTAGTGTCTCTGATGGAGGATCACGTTCTGCTGTGGGTTGGATCATTCGAGACAGTTTTGGTAGAGTACTACATTGCGGTTTTGGATCCTTTGAAGGTCGGGTTGAAATTGAAGAGGCTGAGGCTTCTGCGTTACTTTGGGGAATTCAATGTTCGTGGGGATTGGGTTATCGGAACGTCATCTTTGAAAGTGACAATCAACTACTTGTACATACGTTTAACAGACGGCAACAAAATCTACGTCTCGAGTTTATACTTTCAACGATTTCGCAATGGCAACTTTGTTTTGATACTTTCCAATTACGATATGTTACTCGAAATGCCAATTCTTGTGCAGACTTGCTTTCTCGGAAAGCCTTCGAGTCTAATGTCTCTAGCTCTATCTTTAAATGTTGTCCTCTGTTTCTTTTGCCTACTGTAAACAATGATGTTAATTAATAAATGATAGTTGTTGAAAAAAAAAAGGAACCAAATATATCACTCTCTTATAATTTATATATTATATATAGTAAATGTTATACGGTTGAGGTACTTTTCAAAAAAAATTCATAACAGAGAAACTATCGAGATTTTCAAAAATACTACAAAATTTAATTATGTTTCAAAACTACCATTCACATATTATTTAAAAAATAGTGGGAAAATGTTTTTTTTTTCCAAAAATACCACAAATTTTTAAACTCAATTTTAAATTTATGGTATTTTTGGAACAAAAAAAGTTTAATTGTATTTTTGAAAAAATTGGGAGTGCAATATTTTTTTCATATGAACTTCTTTTGTGATATTTTTGTGGTATTTGATGCAATTCTTTAAAAACTATTTAGTTTATTTTTTTTTTAATTGAAATTGCGTTGTATGTTCTTTTTACTATTTTTTCAATTGTATTTCTAGATAGGCATATCAATACTGGCTACCAAAACTCTTAGCTCTGAATGAGTTTATCTCATCTTGGTGAAACGGAGTGATACAATTAATAGGACTTAATGTTGAGAGCGAAGATGATGTTTTGAGGAAAAACTGGTGCTCAGGAGGATGCAATGTCTTGTGAGGATGAGAGGTTTCCTTGGAAATCAAGTTATAATTATGGTTTAGGGATTGTTTAGAGGAAGTAAAGCGATCTGATCAGCCCTTTGTTTCCACTCGTTTTATATTCTTGATGATCTTCAGCTACAAGACAACGACTATGGCAGGTCTCCCACACATACTCAAGATATATGCATCCTTCTTATCATCTAAGAACCAATGGCCGACAAAAAGAAGAAGCTTTGAGAGCAAAGCAAAGAAAACAATAAGAATGTAGATTCCAAAAACGACCATAATACATGTAAGAATGAATCTGACAAAACTGAAGCGTCACTTACCAGAAGTCACCACAAGAACACACACTATCCCGGAAATGATGGAAACCTCTTCCTATCTCTCAACACGATATCTCGTTGCACCATATGCGACAAGACCCTGAAGAAATTATGACAATCTCCACAAGTCCTCAAGTTCTTGAATACCCTAATGGTTGTTCCCTGAGGAAATTTCATTAGCAAAAACCCAAGTGCAATCTTCTCACTATGAGTAGATAACATATCTTCCTTATGACCATCAACCTTGCATAATGATCTACATATAGAGGTATATGGTGAATAGTTTCCATCGATTCGAAATATTTATGTCCCTGGTCCACTAAACCAGCGTGGCTACATGCTATCGGATGTCAAAATTGCAAGGAAAGTGATCCGATCTGAACAACCATTCTTAACATAACTTGTCATAGTCGTCCACGACCTTTCATCTTTCTATCTCATCAAACACTTTTCTTGTTAGAACCGCTAATTTCAAATTGAGTAAAAGAAATTCGTAATGCTTAGAACGAATTAAGAACAGAGATAAAAACGTAAAATCAGAATCGAGAAAATATTTTTCATTAATCCAATAAATCACCCGTAGTGTGACGGTTGTAAACAATTTTGAATCCCATGATAAAACCGATAACAATTTGATAAGCACACTCAAATATTGAATTCAAACGAACGTAAGTTAAACACACAATCTCGAGACACTTACAGTGAAAGGGATTGATGGATGAAGTATCGAATGCGGTGAAGATGAAAGTTTCGTTTTTGTTGTGTGTTGTGTTTCTTGTGAAACAAGAAACGAAGAGTTGTAATATGTCTGTGTATTTTCTTTTTCTTGTTCGTAAGTGTCATTCAGCGAGAGGAAGAAGAAACGATTTATATAAACCGAAAAGTTAAATCAAATCTATGCAACCATTCAGTTGGTAATGATTTAATTTGTACGAGTTCAACTTAATGAGTCAATAATGGGCTTGTCAAGTTTAATAAAATTGGGCCGGTTTTGGGCCGAAATTTTTCATAAAGATTTTGCCCAAAAAAACTTGTTTACTGGATCTTCGGTCCAATCGACCTTATGACCCGAGACCCGTGCCGAGCGAGCGGCGTCGAGACCCGTGCCGAGCGAGCGGCGTCGAGACCCGTGCCGAGCGAGCGTCGACCCTGGAAATTTGTAATGCTTAAAACGAATTAAGAACAAAGATAAAAACGTAAAATCGGAGTCGAGAAAATTTCTTTCCTTAATCCAATAAATCACACGTAGTGTGACGGTTGTAAACAATTTTGAATCCCAGAATAAAACCGATAACAATTCGATTAGCACACTCAAATATCGAATTCAAACGAACGTAAGTTAAACGCACAATATCGAGACAATTACAGTGAAAGGGATCGATGGATGAAGTATCGAATGCGGTGAAGATGAAAGTTTCGATTTTGTTGTGTGTTGTGTTTCTTGTGAAACAAGAAAAGAATAATTGTAATATGTCTGTGTATTTTCTTTTCCTTCTTCTTAAATGTCATTCAGCAAGAGTATATAAACCGAAAAGGTAAATCAAATCTATGCAACCATTCAATTGGTAATGATTTAATTTGTACATGTTCAACTTAATGGACCAATATTAGATTGTCAAGTTTAATAAAATTGGGCCGGTTTTGGGCTGAAATTTTTCATAAGAATTTTGCCCAAAAGAACTTGTTTACTGGATTTTCGGTCCAATCGATCCTATGACCCGAGACCTGTGCCGAGCGAGCGGCGGCGGCGCGTGTGTAGTTTTCCTCTTTCTCTTCCACTATGCATAGTCTCCTTTTTCTACTCACTTATGAACATAACAAAGGATATTACTAGATTCTTTAACTTCTAAGCAATGTGGACATATGATTTTGTTAACTTTTTACATGTTTCAATATCATATTTTGACCTTACATTTTTTATTTAATACAACTTCAACTTTAACAAATGAGTAGTCCATTTTGTAGCCTAATCTACAAGCTTTTCAATAGGCTCATAATCTGTTAATTCCGGCAACATTGTTGCTCGGAATACTCACCGGAAAAATGATAATTAATAACAGAGTAACAGTCTTACTATGCCTGAAGCCAGTGATCATTGCATTGTACATTACAATATCTCGCATACTAAAAGGTGTTTCCTTGAAAACGAATCGAGCTTAGGTAATGTCCCCTGAAGCACAATAGCCTGAAACCATGGTGGTTCTGGCGATTTCATCAGGGTCAGGTATTTCGTCGAACGGATGGATGGCGTGCATAACGGAGCTCTGACGATTTACAGTAAACATAAATCAAGCAATTAAGAGTATGAGCACGCGGCTGGAAACCGAAAGTAATGATATTGGCATGAATGGCTCGCGCGAGTTGCAAAGACATTCGACTGAATGGAAAACAGAGGCGGAGATTCGCGGCGTAGCCATTGTCAATGGCTCTTATAAATTCTGGATTCGATTGCATTTCATGTTTGAGGTTCGGTTCGATTTTCCAAAATTGGACGGTGGTACCAATCGTTTAACCTCCCGTTTTTATATTAGTAATTTCTGGTTTAAAAATAAACCAAAAAGCCAACACTCCGGTTTAGAGTTTAATCAAAACCGCATAAGAAGAAAGCAATGTCTCGTCCACACCATTAAACCCTAGAAGAGATCGTCTCCTTTCTTTTTCTGTTACTTGTCAATTTCGGCGCCATGGCTCCTAAAGTCGAGAATTCCGAGAAATCTGTAAAGCTATTTCTCAGCATTGGTATGGATGAGAAAAACGCAAGCGATACCGTCAATAACTCCAAGTTTACTGCTAATCTCACCGCCGTTATCCACGAGGTGTCCTCTCTCCTCCGCTCGCTATCTGATCTTATTGTTTTCTGATGAAATTTGTTAGAAGAGAGCTAAATTTTCCATTTTCTTTTGAGAAAGTCTTGCTATCTGTTTGACTAAATCCACTTGTATTGTATCTCTCATTTCTTACTCCTTTGCATGTATGTATTATGTTGTAATTTGACCGTCTTAGCTCCTCAATTGAATTATCAAAACTCTCTTTTCATGAGGCTTGTCTCGTGTACAGGCTGGTGTCACTGATGGGTGTGATCGAACTACTGGAAATCTGTTGTACACGGTGAGATATATTTTTACTAATCTAACGCCAAAGTTATTCAGTTAGCAACAGAAAGTTCTGTCTTGATTGCTTTGAATTTTTGCTTATTGAGGTTTTATTGTCCTTGCGATTGCGTTTAACAGGTCGCTGGTCCTAAATTCCCTACAAATGCTCTTGTGCATCGTCCTACATTGCTCAAATACATAGTCTCTTCAAAGGTTGGCATATGTTACTTTAGTTGACAGTTGACAGCCCCTGCAGCTGGACCTTTATCTGTTGGAACTTCCTGTTTTGTGTTAGGTTCCATTTTCTAAATGCGAAACGGCTTAAGTTATTTTGGTTCTCTCTGTATGATAAACCTACAGATTAAAACTCAAGCCCAGTTGGATGCTGCATTTTCGTTTTTTAAGAAGACTGGTCCTGAAGAGTTCAAGCTAAATGAATTTGAGGAGGCATGCGGTGTCGGTAAGAACTTTTGTACCAGCGTTTCTATTTTTCTTAAGCCAGAATGTTTTGAGGTTAGAGTTTGTGTTTTTCATGCATTTGAGTATGAGATATTTGTTATCCTTTTGGAACAGGGATTGAAGTTTCTCCAGAAGATATCGAGAAATCAATTAATGAAATCTTTGAAGAGAATAAGAAAACAATAGTGGAGCAGCGTTACCGAACAAATGGTTAGTATTTGCTCTTTACCTCATTTTATAACGCTTTCTGTTTCTTGAGGCATTTGTACTGCTAATCTTTTCTTTTATATATTTTCATAGTATAACCAGATTATTCTGATATGTTATGCTGTGTAGTGGGTAAATTAGTAGGGCAAGTTCGGAAAAGTTTGCCATGGGCAGATGCTAATATTGTAAAGGTGAGATAATGGTTTGAGGAGCCTGTCTTCTTTTCTGTTCACTAAGAAGATTATAGATTTCTTATCCAGTCTCATGTCTGCAACAGAAACTTATAGAAGAAAAAATGTTTGAACTGCTTGGTGAGAAAACTGCTGCCGATAATGAAAAACCTAAGAAGGAGAAGAAGGAGAAGCCTGCCAAAACCGAGGTGATTGGAGGTTTTATATGAATGTGTTTTCTATTGTGTATGCTGTGACTTGAATTCTTCATTTCCATGGATTGTCTCCAGGAAAAGATAGCAGTTGCGGAACCTACCCCGGAGCCATCTGAAGAAGAGCTTAATCCATATTCTATATTCCCTCAGCCAGAGCAAAATTTTATGGTAACATCTGCATTACTTTGTTTCTGGTAATTTATTATTATTGAGATTTTTTAGTCCGTAGATCCTCTTCCATTGGTAATCTGTATTGCTTGCCTTTTGACTATGACAATTTGGTACATAGTTCCTATATGATGTAACGATAGATTGGAAAAAGATAGCTTTGTGAAGGAAATGGACAATGCTAAAATGTTGACAAAAAATTCTTATTATTTCATGGGTGAATTAATTTATAGCTAGCATTTTCCATGAAACATATGCTTATTCGTTGGCAGCATTTAAGTTCTTGTTATATTATATTCTCAGGTTCACACAGAAGTGTTTTTCAGTAATGGCTCTGTGCTCAGATGTAGCAATACAAAGGAAGTGCTAGACAAACATCTCAAGGTTACTGGGGGGAAAGTTTATACCCGGTTCCCACCTGAACCAAATGGTTACCTACATATTGGACATGCCAAGGTAAAAATACATGAGATGAGGTTTTGAGAAACTTTGTATGATTGGTGGGGGCAACAATTTTATGTTCATTTCCGATGCTTGCACTTTCAGGCTATGTTTGTTGATTTTGGTCTTGCAAAGGAGAGAGGGGGCGGCTGTTATCTAAGGTGAAAATTTCATATTTTCTATAGCAACCCTTGCTTCTTCCATAAGGATAATGTTCAGGAATCCTTGAAAAAAACTGATTTTCAGGTATGATGATACAAATCCTGAGGCAGAAAAGAAAGAGTATATTGATCACATACAAGAAATTGTTAGCTGGATGGGTTGGGAACCCTTCAAGGTATTATCAATTTTTTTGGCACGAGTAGCTTATTGCTATTATATTTGCATATGAATTCATCTGACACTTACCCTTTTTCTCTTCTAGATTACTTACACCAGTGATTATTTCCAAGAGTTGTATGATTTGGCGGTGGAGTTGATTCGGAGAGGTCATGCTTATGTTGATCATCAGGTTGAATCAGTTTATACTTTTTGATATATGGACTCCTATTGCTTTTCCAATTAATTGTGATGCTTTAGTTATAAGTTGTACTGCAACTTACTTGCTTTCTATACTTTCAGACTGCTGACGAGATCAAGGAGTACAGAGAGAAGAAGATGAACAGCCCCTGGAGGGACAGGCCTATTGAAGAATCTCTCAAACTTTTTGATGATATGAGACGCGGATTGATTGATGAAGGAAAGGCTACTCTAAGAATGAAGCAAGATATGCAGAGTGATAACTTTAACATGTATGATCTTATTGCTTATCGAATAAAGGCAAGTTAAACTAAATTGATCTCTGGTTACTTCTAAGAAATAGGCTCTCCCTCTTCTTTACTGTCTAACTTGTGTATATTTCTTTGTAGTTTACACCTCATCCTCATGCTGGTGACAAATGGTGTATCTATCCGAGCTATGATTATGCCCACTGCACCGTTGATTCTCTTGAGAATATAACACATTCGGTGTGTCCCTTTTAGATCTTTTGTCTATTTGCAGCATGAGTTGTATAATTTATAATACTGCATTTTGTGACCCACTTTTTACTCCCAATATTAGGAAACCCTTTTCTGTATCTACAGCATCTGCTGTTTTTAATTATTATTTCTGTGGTTCTAACCTTTTTTTAATCTGTATAATTGTAGCTCTGTACTCTTGAATTTGAAACGCGGCGTGCTTCATACTACTGGTTATTACATTCCTTGAGTCTGTACATGCCATATGTGTGGGAATATTCACGGTTGAATGTCACAAACACTGTAATGTCCAAGCGGAAGGTTTGTAAATTATTTAACTCGCCTGTGAATATTTTCTGAACACTTTTTTGCAGAGAATCATGCTGATTTTTCTTTTATTTTGCTCCGCAGTTGAACTATATTGTAACAAACAAGTATGTTGATGGTTGGGATGATCCACGTCTTTTGACACTTGCTGGTTTGAGGCGGAGAGGAGTGACTTCGACTGCAATTAATTCATTTGTACGAGGAATTGGAATTACTAGAAGGTTTGCTATATATAAATGAATGCACTTCACACTCTTTAGCATATCTTTGTTAAATCTGCTGTATGTTGTTCTATCTTAAAGTGATGGTAGCATGATACATGTGAGTCGTCTTGAGCATCACATTAGAGAGGAGTTGAATAAAACGGCTCCTCGCACCATGGTGGTGCTTAATCCTCTTAAGGTGGTCATAACCAATATGGAAGCAGACAAGGTTATCGAGCTTGATGCCAAAAGGTGGCCTGATGCTCAGAACGATGATCCCTCAGCATTCTACAAGGTTCCATTCTCTAGAGTAGTATACATTGAGAAAACTGACTTCCGGATGAAGGATTCAAAAGATTACTATGGGCTCGCCCCTGGTAAATCAGTTTTGCTAAGGTATAGAAGGGGTCCGCTTACGCTTTTCATCATTATTTATTACCTTGGTATTGAATTTGATTCATATGTGGTTTCAGATACGCTTTCCCAATCAAGTGCACGAATGTTGTAATTGGTGATGACAATGAAACCATTCGTGAGATTCATGTAGAGTATGACCCTGAGAAAAAGACAAAGCCAAAGGTTATTATCTTTAACCGTCTTTACAGTTGATGTGACTCTCTTATTAACTGGTCCTTTTTTGCTGCAGGGGGTTCTACACTGGGTTTCTGAATCGTCCCCAGGAAAAGAGCCCATAAAAGTTGAAGTCCGTTTATTTGAGAAACTCTTTAACTCCGAGGTACTTACTTATTACCCCTCTAGCTTTTGTTCTAGTATAAAAAGATTCGCAATTGTATATAATCATATATATATGACAGAACCCGGCTGAACTCAATGATGATTGGCTCTCTGACATTAACCCGAATTCGAAAGTGGTAGTTTCTGATGCATATGCTGTATCAATCCTTAAAGATGCTGTGGTCGGAGACAGATTCCAATTCGAAAGGCTAGGTATTTTCTGTTTCATGATCAATAGACAATTTGTAGATGTGACTGATACAAGTTTTTAACAATAACTTGTGGGTAACATTAGGTTATTTTGCGGTGGACAAAGACTCTGAGGCAGGAAAGCTTGTGTTTAACAGAACGGTAACGCTCAGAGATAGCTATGGGAAAGCAGCTGGGAAATAAAACTCCTTCCATATGATTCAAAACTCCCCAAAAGGGTTACAACAGTAAATGAAAGAACTTTTTGGTTGATACACATTTTGTGCAACAGTTAGTAAACAAAACAGTTGTATGTTTCACATCTTTTGCCAAGAAAAAAAAGAAGGTTTTGATTTTGAGAAAGAGAATTTAGTATCTTTACGAATGTGTGTTTGATTTTAATGAAAATTTGAAAACGACTGCTCAATGGGATTGTGATAGGTTTTAAGTTAAATTGAGCTGCTGCTTCTTTTGCACATAATTCAATTCATAAATTGTTTCTGATTTCGAATTACAATTTTAACTTCATTAGAATATTACACAACTAATCAAAAATATTAAGGAATAAGGTTCTTTTACGATAGTGCAATGAAGTGCTTAGAATGTTTCATTACATTTTTGTTTGGTACACCAAATATGTATCCAAGATAATTTTTTTTTTAACTATTTTAAAAAATGAGTAAAAAAAACTGGTAATTTTGGTATTAATCATGTTCACCTGTAAAATGGTGTGCGAGTATGTATATATTTTTGCACCAATAGAAACCAATTTGATATGCATTTTTTTTTTGTTCACAATATATGTAAGAATGAATCAACAAAACTGAAGCTTCATTTACCAGAAGTCACCACAAGAACACACTCCATCCCGGAAATGATGGAACCTCTTCCTATCTCTCAACACGATATCTCGCTGCACTACCCGCGACAAGACCCTGAAGAAATTATGACAATCTCCACAAGTCCTCAAGTTCTTGAATACCCTAATGGCTGTTCCCTGAGGAAGTTTCATTAACCCAAACCCAACTGCAATCTTCTCACTATGAGTAGACAACATATCTTCCTTCTGACCATCAGACTCTATATCCTGCAACACAAAGCTCGTGTCCGGTACATACCCGAGTCTCCTCATCTCTTTACTCAACTCCTGAAGATAGCTGTAAACAGCTTCTACCTCTGGATGCAACATATCATCCACCACAAACGTATGCACTTGTGTCTCCACTTCAATCCAACTACAAGCCAGTTCCTTTTTGACCCCTCGATCCCGCATTAGTTTACGTACCCTAGCTGCTTCCTCCCACTGGCCAGTAGCCGCATACATGTTTGATAAGAGCATGTAGGTTCCATCGTGTTCTGGTATAAGCTCGAATAGCTTTTCTGCAGCTAGGATTCCTAGGTCCATGTTTCCATGGACTCTGCAACCCGAAAGAAAAGCTTCCCACATTTTCTCAGTAGGTTCAAAAGGTAACGATTCCATTACACTTTTCGCATCAGAGAATTTACCAGATCGACAGAGCAAATCGATTAGCCTTGCATAATGATCTACATCTGGAGGTATATGGTAAACTGTTTCCATAGATTCGAAATATTTCCGTCCCTGGTCCACTAAACCAGCGTGGCTACACGCTGTTAATATTGTAAGGAAAGTGATCCGATCTGGTCTTATTCCTTCCTTCAACATCTCTTCATAAATATCTACTGCTTCAGCACCATGTCCATGCTGTCCCAATGCAGCAATCAAAGCATTCCAAGAAACTGAGTCTAAAGACGGCATAGTTCGAAATACCTGTCGAGCTTCCTCCACAACCCCGCATTTCGCATACATTGTAATGAGAGCGTTTCCAGCAGAGAGGCTCGAATCAAACCCTATTTTAACCAATTGGGCATGGAACTGTTGCCCGTTGCAATACGCTCCCAGCACAGCGCATGATTTAATTGCCCCAGAAAACGCGTAATCGCAAGGCTCAAAACCTTCTCTCCTCATACAAGAAAACAGCTTCAAACCTTCTTCTCCATACCCGGTTTCGGCTAACCCTGATATCATTATCATCCAAGTCAGGATATTCTTCTCTTTCATCTCTTGGAAAAGCAACTTTGCCTCATCTATGTGCCCAGAACTAACATACCCTGATAACAAAGCATTCCAAGAAACCAAGTCTTTAGTCGGCATTTTCTCGAAAATGGCTCTTGCCTCAACAATTTTACCACATTTGTAGTATAACGAAACCAGAGAATTGTCGAGATGAAACGAGAAATCCTCCCTTCTTAATACATAGGCATGAACTTGCCTTCCCAGCTGAAGCAACCCAGCAGTGGCACACGCCCTTAAAATGCTAGGATATGTGAACTCATCAAGCTCAATTCCAGATGAAACCATTCTTCTAACCATCTCCAATGCCTCATGATACAACCCGTGATGAACATAACCTGATATCATAGCGTTATAGGCAACCAGCTTCATATTCTCATCCATCCCTTCAAGCAATTCCTGCCCTGAATCAAAACAACCATTCTTAACATAACCTGTCATCATAGTCGTCCAGGACCTTTCATCTTTCTCAGGGATCTCATCAAACACTTTTCTAGCTGAACGTAACCAGGAAGCTGAAGTAGATAAAGACAAAGAAGCACATTTCGTGTACACAGACACCAGAGCGTTCAAAACAGAAGTGATATAACCAGCACCACATTTCAAGGCTGCAGCATGGAATTGCTCACAATGTTTCTCTTCTTCGCCAACAAGAGCTAAACCAGCGAGCACACTTGCGAAAGTGAAGTGATCGGGTCTGAAACCTTCATGCTTCATCTTACAAAACAAGTTAATAGCAGAGTATCCGTCATTACTATGCGTGAAGCCAGTGATCATTGCATTGTACATTACAGTATCTCGCATATTACTAGGAGTTTCCTCGAAAACGAAACGAGCTAACGTGATGTCCCCTGAAGCACAATAGCCTGAAACCATGGTGGTTCTGGCGATTTTATCAGGCTCTGGTATTTCGTCGAACAGGTGGCGTGCATAACGGAGCTCTGACGATTTACAGTAAACATCGATCAAGCGGTTAAGGATATGGGCACGTGGCTGGAAACCGAAAGTGATGATATTGGCGTGGATGGCTCGCGCGAGTTGGAGAGACGTTCGTCTGAGCGGCAAACAGAGGCGGAGATTCGCGGCGTAGCCATTGGCAATGACTCTGCTAAATTCTGGATTCGGTTGCATTTCATGTTTGAGGTTCGGTTCGGTTCGATTTTCTAAATTGTACTAATCTTTTTTTTTATCTCGGGTTTTATATCAGCCATCTTTGGGTTAAAGTAAACCAAAAAGCCAATCACTCCGGTTTAGAGTTCAACTAAAACCGCATAAGAAGAAAGCAACGTCTCGTCCACACCATTGAAACAACGAGATTATAGTATCTTTACTAATGTGAGTTTGATTTTGCTGAACATTGTAAAACGACTGCTCAATGGGATTGTGATAGGTTTAAAGTTAACGTGAGCTGCTGCTGCTTCTTTGGCATACTGGAAGCTTAATAATAAAAAAGATTAAGGAATAAGGTGATTATACGATAGTGACAGATACTCAACTTTTAAAGGTATCCAATAAAGTGCTTAGAATGTTTCATTACGTTTTTGTTTGGTACACCATATATGTTTCCTAGATTAAAAAAAAAAAATGAGTCGAAAAACAGGTAACTTTGGCATTAACCATGTAACATGGTTGTTTGTGAGTTCATTTACAAGTGAGAAAAAATAGAAGCCAATTTTGATATGTATTATCCTTTTTGTATAAATTCATGAAATTCATATGGGGCGAACAATTGAGACACACTCTAGTTTGGAAATGTTAAATTTAGAATCGGATGGTCTTTTACAGATATCGAGAAATACTTATGACAATTATGTGTGACATTGTGTATACATACTAGAAGAGAAGAGTTTTAAAAAGAAGTTTTTTTTTTGTTTTTAGATATTATATGATATATATGTCATTATAATGTTTCTAAATCTTATCATTTTAAAAAAACTTACAAGTTATTATGGTAAATTAAACATATAGACGATATTTATTACGTATATTTACAAATTTTCTTCAAAGATATATTTTCTCATTTAAAATAATTATTCATATTTACTTCCTTTTTCATACTTATTATTTTCAAAATTTTTAAGAAATACTTGTGAGAAGAAAATTTTGGTGGGAAATCTTTGATGGAATTTTTTTTTTGTTGAGATAGTTTTTGACAACAATTTTGACAGGAAAACTTTTGACGGAGAAATTTTGACTGGAAAATTTTGGCAAAAATTTTGATATGAAAATTATGTTATGATGATGGTGATTTTATGTTGATGACAATGTTATGTTATGATGTTGATTTTATATTAATCTATGGTGATGAATTATTATGACAATGATGATGAATTTAAATGACAAAGAAACATAATTAATGGGTTAATGAATTATTTATTACAACTCGGTTAACTAAAATTGACCTTAATTACATTGAACCAAAAAACTAAAGAAACCCTAATATGGCTTCGGGGAACCCACCAACCGTCTACCTCAGGGTATCTCCAAAAAGACACTTCAAATTTGAAATGTTACATACTTTAAATTTGAAGTGTCATGTGTTTTCCTCCAAATGCAACACTTCAAATTTGAAGTGTCAAAAATGTGTATTTTGCAATATTGCTCATATGTTTGTTCACATATTATTTGAAATTATACAATTTTATAAATAAATATTTCATCATTTAATTATAACATGCAATATTTATTAATAATACATTAAATTATTATATAAATTATATAATTATTAGAAAAACATATCAATAACATCATAAAAAATTTAAATATAAAATTATTAATTAGCATTATTACTATAATGCTCTCATATATGCTCGTTCAATACATTTTGAAGTGATAGATGAGTCTCTTTATTTTCTATCAGTGATTGTAGTACTCATGAGTTCATTTGATCTAAGCAAATATGAATCATACAAAAAAAAAGAAATCAAGAGCAACCTCAACCTTCGGTTACACCAACTTATTTTGGGAAATATTTTGATGATCTTGAAGATAGTTAATCAAATTTAGGTGAATATTAATTAGTATGTTGTAATAGTTTTATTTGAATAAAATTTGTGTGTTATATAATTTATTGCTCTATTTTGTATTAATTTTTTTTATGTTTTTTAAATAAAATTAATGTATGTGATATTACTCATATTTTAATACTATAACTTTAATTTATATGTTTCTAAATATAAGATGTATAAATTAGTGTACATCTAAAATAAATCATAAAAATAGAAGTACTAAAATAATTAATATACAGCTTAAAAATATTAAATAAATAAATCTATGGACCAATATGAAAAAGTCATATTTGAAGTGTGAGAAAGTAACATTTTGAATTTGAAGTTTTGAAGTATTCCTTGGAAGAGAAAAAACTTCAAATTTGAAGTTATAGAGTATACTTTGGAGATGCCCTCAAACTATAGAAACGGCAGTTGCAGACTTCCAACGCCAAAAAGACAAGGTTGAGTCCAGGATAGTTGGGCGACCAAACCAAAAGCCATAGAGGAGAAAATGTAAGGTGTAGTAGGAGCAGATCTACCAAAAATTCCTAGAGGCATCGCTGTTCGAAACTGAATAGAAAGAGGCGGAGGAAAAAAAGGCCTAGCTACTCTGACGTTGGTTTAGTCTCACCGTTATCATGCCGCCATTCCCATATGCCACGCGGTGCAGAATTAAAACCCTTTACGAACAATACCTGAAACAACAATTGTGACAGCTTATGGCCAGTGTTTCTTCAATTTTCATCTTTGTTAGATTCAATGAATAAACGGTAGAATATTTGTAGTAGACCACAATGGGTGAAGATAGAACACTAGCAGATTGGTTTTAGTGTTTCAAAGTTACATATTTTAGTAGCCAAAAGAATTTATAAAGAGGAGGGTAATCTCACATGATTAAGAGGATAATTGCATACCCGCAAGTGAAGACATACGCACCTTCTCCACTTACTTTTGTTTGATCATAGTGTTCATATATGTATCTTGTCCTCCTATAGTTTCTAACCACATTCTTACATCAACAACACACCGAAACACTAAACAAAGAAGATAAATAGAGTTTTTGCACAAAGAGATTATTTCATTTTCATTGACACATTTCGTATTACACGCTTTGGGTTTTATATAAAGATTGAAAATGTAATTTTTCTCACACTTGGCATATCGAGCTGAGGTGAGAGATCCTAGAGAGACAGATAGTCCATTTGGTTTTGAAAACCATATGAGAGTTTATGCCAAAAAAATTTAAAAGTTTAAGAGAATTCCTTAAAATACCACAAAATGAAGTTTAAAAAATTTCAAAAATACCACATATTCTTAAAAGTTCCAAAAATATCATCAAATTGTTTTTTTTAAAAAATACCGCAAAAATAAAAAGTAAATTTTAAAGCTTTGAAATTTAAATTTTTGGGTTTGGGTTCACTAAATATAGTTTAAGGTTTAGCTTTGAAGGGGATAAATTTTTGTTTTGGGAGTTTAGGATTTAAATTTGAAGTCTTAAAACTATTTTAAATTTGTGGTATTTTTGGAACAAATTTTTTTTGTGATATTGTTGGAAAAATAGTGATACTTTTGGAACAAATTAAGAGTTTGTAGTATTTTGGAATAAACTCACTTTTGTGGTTTTTTGAGAATGCCCTAATTTTTAGTGGTATTTTTTTAAAAAAAGATCCCTAAATATTACTAGTTGACATAATTTAGGTGAAAATTTTGATTATATATATATATATATATTATCACCAAACATAGGAAAACAAAAAATATCAAACTAAGTGAAAAATTCAAATCTTTGCGAGATCCAACGTGGTATAGTTGTTCTGCAAATGGAGAAAATTTTCTTTCTTTGACGTGTTATATGGGCTATAGAATCCGCTCTTCTGTTTGATTGCATTGGATAATAAAGTAGATGAAATTTCGAGTAAGTGGTCTTGTATTTGATCATATACGTTAATTTTGCGGCGAAAAACGACCAGTCGAAGGAATTATTCGTCATGTTGATAAGGTTTGTGGAATTCTTAAAGAAAACGTTGCAATGGCGATTCCTTATGAATAGACATTTGAGTGCCCATAAAAGACCGACAAGTTCAGCATGTAACAGTAACATGGGTATGTGGACGCCACAAGACCCTATGAAATCTATTCCTCTAGCACTAGATTGCATTACCCAACCTAGACCACAAT
>OVBE01005030.1:0-22560 GCA_900406425.1 Iberis pinnata | reverse complement strand
ATATGAGTTTTATTGCATGATCGGATTGTTTTAAAGATGGCGGGAGTTTGTCTCTGAATATTCGATCATAGGGTCTAATACTCCGGGAGGAGATTATTCTAAATTCATTTTTCATGTTGAGAACTATTTTCAATCTAAATCCTGCATGTTAAATTGACTTTAAACCTGAATACCTACGGATTTCCCTATTGCATAACGTTTTATTATCATAGTTTTTAAACCGTTTTTAATTATCGTTTTGATCACAATCAAATCTATTATTCTCACTTTAGCCATATTCAAAGTTTTAAACTGAACGTGCATTTCTGGTCTCTGTGGATTCGATACCTTACTATACTTCTTTGAATTGTTCTTTGCAGTATTAGTTAGGATTAAATTCTTAACCTCTCAACTAGTTAACCAACCCGAAGCTCCACTTGCAACGTAGGAGTGGAGGCAGAGGTCCCCTGTTACGCTTTTAGCTATCTGTTGAATCAAGGTTTAACAATTAGGTTAAACACTGATCTTGTGGGTAAAAGGCTAGAGTAATCTCAAAAAGAATTTCATATATCTTTTTAGAGTAATTACATGGGTATTTATACTAAGAATACATGCTTAAAACCCTAATTACATGCTTTAACCTAATGGGCCTCGAGCTGGAAAGCCCAGCTCGTTAGATCGGCCCACCTAGCTTCAAGCCTTCTAAGTCCCCTTTCCTCCTTCAGGTCGGTCGAAATGGGCTTTTGGGCAGGTGCTACACCTGGTATCAACAGTTAGTCCCCCCGAGGTCGGCGATGGGGTAGCAAGTCGTCGATCGAGCTTCCAAAATTAAAAGTTCATTTCGGCTAAAGTGCATTTAATGATTTGTAGCCTTTTGCGAATCGTTTTGTAGGGGAAGATGGAGCGTCGCACCTTTACAGATTCCCACGCGCAATGATTGCGTTTCTTGGTAACCGCTATCTTCCTTGGGTATAAATACCCTTCGCACCTTCATTCTCATACTTCACTTTTCAGAATTTCCTTCACAGGTAAAATCGCTCTACCTTCTCTCTTCTTTCTCTCTCTAGAATTTTCAGCTCGGCGGTGTATCTGTAATAGCTCGGTGACTTCGCCAATTTTAAACTATGTCCACCTCTCGTATGAACCTTAACGAGTCTTCAACTTCTCGCGACAATCTAAGTGTCGTCGACCTAGAGGTAGCTCGTGAAGAACGAGTTCCTCGTGGGAACTAGGCCTTACCAGACGACGAGCTGACAGGTCTCGCGCCTACTAAATGCTCAGATCGATCGATTTGAGAACTCACTCGAGATTTCCTTTCTTAAACGGGGTCCCGTTCATGATGCCAAAACCTCATGAACGGCCTTGGGATTTTCCCCAAGGTTACGTATGTTTATACGAATCCCTCTTTAGGAAGTGCCATGTTTGGCTTCCTCTGCCGAAGTTACTGATCTTGTATTGCGCGAGACAGAAGATCGTCATCTTGCAGTTTTCTGCTCCTTCAATTAGGCACATGATAGCTTTAATGGCTCATGCTCATGAGTTCGGAGTGGAGCTCGGCGTCAGGTACCTGGAAAATATGTCGTCGATCAATCCGATAGTGCAGAAGAAGACGAAGTTGAATACGAGCTTTGTCTACATCAACTTCAAGCCTAAGTATAAGTTGATAAGCATAAGTGCAGGAGATAAGACCAACGAGTGGAAGGCAAAATATTTCTTTTTAAAGGTCATCCCGGAATCCGTCGGCGACGTAGGAAGGATCCTAAAAAGGAAGTGGGCAGAAACCTTCGGTAGATACCACCTAGGACCGTCGAGCTGACACA
Organism: Iberis pinnata; assembly: GCA_900406425.1. NCBI lineage: Eukaryota > Viridiplantae > Streptophyta > Magnoliopsida > Brassicales > Brassicaceae > Iberis > Iberis pinnata. The sequence goes on along the minus strand of OVBE01005030.1, from coordinate 20,761 downwards.
TAGAAAACTTTGATGATTCTAACTCAGGTTTTTTTTTTGTTATCTGCAGAGCCACATTTGAACATTGGTGCCTTTCCGCCTAACTTTCTTGAAGACTTTGCGACGTTTTGGGAGGCAGGAACCTATCACATCAAGCAGTTCGACCTCAAACATATCCAATAGAGCATCTCGTTCATCAATTCAGGTGAGGTTACGCAGGTATCCATTATTTTTTTGGAGGAATATCCACCTAATTGTGAGTTGACATCTTTCGGCTAGCTGGGATCTCAATATCTGTCTTGTTAAGAAGATCAAGAGGATGTGTCGTCCAAAGCCTATAGTTGATTACGCTGCTGAGCTAGGGAAATCAGCTTCTAGCTCGAAGAGGAAACGAGAGCAGACGTCTGGTTTTGCATGTATCGAAGATCCCTGCCCTGCGCTGGTAACTAGGGAGAGGCGCCGATCCAACTGGGATCCCGAGTCTCGCGAGGTGGTGATCATTGATTCGAGAGAAAAGCCGAATTCAACCATCGTTCCACCTGAGGAACATGGCTCCATAAAAGAGGTCCATGCTGAGGGACAAACAGTAAATGAGGGTGTTCCTACTGGGAACACCAACAAACAGAAAATGTTCCCGAGCAGCAGCAGGAGGTTCCTGCTGGGGGAGTACCTTCAGGGGTAGATGCCCCTACTACTGATCAATCTGTTCCGCCACCTGCTCTTACTGGTGGAACGCCAATAGTCTCTCTAATGCTGTGAGAGATGGCTGGCAGCATAGATCCCATAGATGGAAGTTTAGAAACATTTGCTGAAGAGCTTCCTCGTCTTCTTAAAGCAGGTGGTGATGATGAAGATGAGGAAGATGAGAAAGAACAGGATATGGAGGAGGATGAGGCTACAAATCCTCAAGATGTCGAGGGAGGAAGCTCTCAGTCTGGGAGGCAGGACAACTCGCGGGGGAGTTGGGCATTCTCATTCACGCACAAAGGCGTGCCGTTCGCATAAGATAGGCAAGCGTGTGCAGGTTTAATGAATCGTCTTGGGGCCAACAGTCTGATCATTCCTACAGTAGATCGGCTGATCGCACCTGAAATTGATGAAGCTCTATCTCGGCAAGCTTGCCAGGTAGGTTCTCTTCCTCCCTTTGTCCTTTCCTGAAAAATCGTATAAGTTCTAACTCCCCTATTTGCTTGATGTGCAGACTTTGGTGACGACTAATGAGCTTGTAGCATTTTATGAGAATAAGCTCCGAGCCTTGTTTGGTAATGAAGACAAGCTTGTCAGGCTGTCAAAGCTGGTTGACCAAGGTAAGAAACATCTCGCCAAAGATCGGCTGAAGCTGAATAAGCAAGAAGAGGTGATCAAACAGTTGACAACCCAGGTAGCTGCCATGAAGAGGATGTTAAGCGATACTACAGTGTCTGCTATCAAAGACCTTGCCGCACTCCGGGCCGAACTCGAGGGCACCTACGAGGTTTTCGTGACAGGGCTTATCAATCAGCAGGCCATCCTGGATCAAACAAGTGCTGACTTCTTGGAGCTACGAGAGGCTTAGTTGCCCCCGAGAAATTATATAAGAGCGAGATGAAAAGGCTCCGACTCTCCCGAGTTTCATAAGTCGTGTTAACGCGGCGAGAGACTCAGGTTGAGTGTGAAACAAAGCTCGAAAAGCTTTGGTGTCACGTGGAGGACCAAGACAAGGTCGATCTTATCATCCAGTCCTACTCCCAAGCCAAAGGGACCCTGGATTGCGTTCGGATCATAGTGGCAGAAGGTAGCATGGTGCATGTTGAGCTGATGGTGAAGCTTGAAGGAGATGTAGCGGAGTATAAGGTGCAGTACGAAGAATTAGACATAACCAATGTGACACCTGAAGACTTCGTCTTCTAACTTCCGTTTAACGAGCATGGTTTGAACCTAATTTGATCCGCTCCAAGAGGTTCTGATGCTTCTGCCAAGGTGCAACCTGCTACTCTAGCGACGCCGAGGGTGTAGCTGTTCCTTTGGAGCAGTTTTCACGGTTTTCTTAGGGTTGGAGTCGGTCTGTCTTGTACCTCTTGTGTTCCTTTGGGGTAGGTTGGTGTTTTTCTTAGGATTAGGATCTACCTTGTTTTTCGGTGGCCCAGTTGTCGTTTTTAGAAGGATATATGTTTCCTAATTCGTTTTATCTGTTAGGTCATTGTCGTTTACGTTATTAACCATGTAATGTTGGTACCTTTTGATAATGTAAATAGAACCATAGCTCAGTGAATTTTACCCTTTATTGTGTTTTGCATTGCTAATTCGATGAACGTGCCTACCTTAGTTGGCAGTTTAATGAAAAAACTTTGATTTCGTGTTATGTCGGTAGGTTGTGAACCGGAGTTCGGCTCTTTAAGCTTTGTAAAAATATGTCGCTAAGGTATAAATGAGTGTTTCTCTAGTCTGTGTGCAATCTGAACATTCACCCGATCAAAATTCGAAAAGAGGCAACTTGCAGATCGTCCTTTTTGACAAGTGATAGATCGATAAAAACTTTAGTTTTGTCAAATACTCTCGGTTGGAGTACGCGAGTTGGAACTTGGCTTTTAGGTGAGACTTACGTTCGAACGTTGTAACTTTGCACACGCCCAATACTCTTCTTTAGGAGTACGCGAGTCGGAGCTCGGCTTTTAAATGGAGACTTAAGCTTGAACGTTGGGACTTGCATGTGTTCAGTACTCATCTTTAGGAGTACGCAAGACGGATCTCAGCTTTGTTAATGGTCTTTGGAGCCATGACGAGAAAACTTTGATCTCGCCGACATTCCCATCTAGGTGTTGGATATGTGCGAGTTGTATCTCGGCTTTTGTTAATGGTTTTTGGAAGTTTTTTGTAAAGGTATAGTTGGTACATTTAGATATGTCAATATCGTAAAAGGTGCCGAGATTGATTCAGAGATCATTTAACATGTGGTAAAAATAGTTTTTATTAATTGAAATAGTTGCACCCAGTGCGTTGCCTACGTACATTGATAACATGGATCAAGCCAGGTCGTAGTTCACGGTACAAAGGAACCTAAGAATAAAATCTCTTAAGTTTGGTGGCATTCCAGGAATTCGGGATCGACGTTCCGTCTTTAGCTTTCAGTTCGTATACTCCAGGTTTGACAATCATGGACATTTCATATGGACCTTCCTACCGAGCTCCCAGTTTACCAACGTTTTCCTCTGCTGTGTTTGCGTAGGTCATTCGTAAGACCAAGTCTCCTACTTTGAATCTTCTCTGCTTCATGCCTTTGTTGTAGTATCACATTGTAGCTTGTTGATAGGCGTTTATCCGTAGTAGCGCTATGTCTTGTATCTCCTCGATGTCGTCAAGGGAGTCAAGGAGCATCGTGTCTTTAATGGCTTCGTTTTCTGAATACTGCCGCTTTGGATGGTGTTAGGGCTTCAATTTCGTGTGCTAAGGAGAATGGTGTCTGATTGGTGGATTGTCGAGGTATAGTTCGGTAGGACCATAAGACGCCATCTAGTTCGTCAACCTAGAGTCCTTTTTTAGAATCGAGGCGTTTCATCAGTCCGTCAACTATGGATTTATTGATGGCTTCAACTTGACCATTCGCATGTGGATACCTCGGCGTAGAGTGGTTTAATCGGATATTCCACCTGTAACATGAGCAATAAGCAACATATTAGTATTGAATGATGTAGTTTTGTTGATGGTGCGACTGGTTCGCCGTCCACCTGTCGCATAAAGCTTTTACTATTTTTGCACAGAAATTGGTGTCGTTGTCCGTCATGATTTCATACGGGATGTCATGCCGGTAGGTTATAATTTTCCATATGAAGTCAAGTACCTGCAATGCTTATATAACGTAGTTCGTTAATGACCATGTGTTTAGGAATCGTTATACCGAACTAGGAGTCTGTGGTAGTTGGGACGTGAAATCTGTTTGGCCTTGACCGCTGCATATGATTCCGCTTCTACCCATTTGGTGAAGTAGTCGGTCATTACCAGCAGGAACTGGTGCTTATTTTTCGCGACCGGAAAAGGTCCTACTACGTCCATTCCCCACTTCATGAATGGGTAGGAGTTTGCCGAGGCGTTTAGCGGTTCGGTGGGTGCATAATTGGTTGGTCCGTGTTGTTGGCACATCTCGCATCATTTGGTGTACTCCTGGCTATCCTGGAGCATCGTCGGCCAGTAGTGTCCATGCTTCTTTAATCGTAAAGGTAGGTAACGTCCGCTAGAATGACTTCCGCCAGCTCCTTCATGAAGTTCGGCAAGGACTTATTGGACATCATCTCCGTTGATACACCGTAGTAGGATTCCAGAAGTGGATCGTTTGTACACCTGTCCATCAACGATGGTGTATCTCCCAGCATTGACTCGAAGTCGCCATGCTGCCCATTTGTCTTCTGGTTCCTTTCTTGCAATAATATAATCTGTTATCTCGGCGTGCTAGTCGGGTTTGCCTTGTAGGTCTTGTTCCTGCTCAAAGGAGATTAGTTCGTCGATGGCGTTAGCCATCATGCTAGTGATGCTTGGTGAAGTTATTTACTCCATAGGGATGGTTCTCTTCAATTCGAGCTCGTTGGTGGATGCCATGTTGGCCAATGAGTCGGCAAGCTGGTTCTTGTTTCTAGGAATTTTGGCGAGCTCGAAACTTTTGAACTCGCTTGCTTTTTCTTCAACCATCTGATGGTATTGTAGCATTCGGTCGTTCTTCGCGGCATATTCTCCACTGAATTGGCTGGTGACGAGTTGAGAGTCGCAGAAGGCATGTATGCGTAAGGCGCCGAGTTTCTTGGTGAATCGCAACCCTTCTAATAGCGCCTCGTACTCTGCTTCGTTGTTGGACACTTTGAATTTGAACCTGTTAGCTTGTTCGAGTACTTCTCCGGTGGGTGATTCGAGTCTGACACCTACACCTGACCCCTCCTTCCTTCTTGAGCCATCGACATAGAGGTTCCATATATCTGGTGGAGTTTTGCTACTCACTTCAGGTGGAATTTCGGCTATGAAATGCGAGGACCTGAGACTTGGAACATGTATGATTTCGATATTCCACGTCGTACTCGCTGAGCTCGACTGCCCATTTGGTTAATCTGTCGGACTGGTTTGGGCTATGGAGGATGGTTTAGAGTGGCTGGTTACTGAGCACTACGACGGTATGTGATTGGAAGTAAGGTCATAGTTTTCGGGCTGCGGATAACATTGCTAGAGCTATCTTTTCAATGGTTGGGTATCATTTCTCAGTATTGTTGAGTGACTTGCTGACGTATAAGATATATTTTTTTCTCTCCTTGGTTTTCTTTCACGAGGACGCCACTGATGTCTACCTCGGAGACTGCAACATATAGGTAAAGGACCTCGCCATCCTCTGGTTTGGCAAGTAAATGGGGTGTTGTTAAGTATGATTTGAGCTCGTCGAATGCGACCGGGCACTTTTGATCCCACTCGAAGCACTTGTTTCCTTTGAGGATGTGGTAAAATGGTAAACTCTTTTCAGTAGATCGAGAGATGAACCTGTTTAGTGCGGCAATGCGGCCTATAAGGTTTGTACTTCTTTTTTTGTCTGTGGTGCTGGCAGGTTGAGGATGGCTCCTATTTGCTTGGGGTTTGCTTCAATCCCTCTCTTAGTCATGATCTACCTTAAAAATTCACCAGACGTGACTCTAAAGGTACACTTGGCCAGATTAAGTTTCATTCTGTAGAGGTTGAGCGTTTCGAAGCACTTCTCCAAGTGTTGCACGTGATCATTGGCCTCGGAAGATTTTACCAGCATGTTGTCGATGTAAACTTCCATGGACTTACCGATCTCACTTGCGAACATTTTGTTCACTAGGCGTTGGTAGGTAGCTCCCGCGTTTTTAAGTCTGAAGGGCATTACCTTATAGCAGTAGGTTCCCCTGTCTGTGATGAAGGCCGTTTTTTCCCGATCTGCGTGATGCATCATTATCTGGTTATATCCTGAAAAAGCATCCATAAAAGACAGGAGTTTGTTGCCTGTTGTGGCTTCCACCAGTCTATCTATGTGAGGTAAGGGAAAATTATCTTTGGGACGCCTTATTGAGGTCGGTAAAGTGGACGCATACGCGACATTTGCCGTTCTTCTTCTTAATGACAATCGGGTTGGCTAGCCATTCCGGGTATCTCACTTTGGCGATTGAGCCAGTGTTCAGGAGTTTTTCTACCTCGTCATTGACTGCGTGAGAGTGTTCTGTTCCTAGCTTGCAACGTTTTTGCTTTATTGGTTTGTAGGTCGGATCGACATTTAGCTCGTGACAGGTAATTGAAGGGTCGATTCCCTTCATGTCGTCCATGGTCTAGGAGAAAGTGCTGACGTTCTTCCTTAGTAGCGAGATCAGTTTGGCTTTGATGTTATCGTCTAGCTCTTTCCTGATTCCTGTAGTTCGGTTCGGATGCTCGGTGTGAATGCTGACTTGTTCGACTTTGTCTAGCTCTAGTGTAGAGTTATAGGTCGACAAAAGGCTTTCGGTTTTATCTGATACCTGCAAGATTCGCGTACGGTGCTCTGTCAGAAAAAAGTCCGGGCCACGCGATGATTTCCCTTAATCGTCCATGTTCCCCTTCCTGTTGGGAATTTGATGCACTGGTGATAGGTCGATACTGCTGCCTTCATGGAATAAAGCCATGGTGTACCTAAGATTACATTGAATGTCGAGTTATGTTCCATTATGACGAATTTGACCATCCATGTGCACCCTCCAGCCTGAACAGGCAACTTGATCGTTCCAGTTGAAGAAACGGTTTTGCCGCTAAAAATTATGAGTGTCTTGCTATCGTCCTTGATTTAGGTCGACGCAGATTCCCATGTTATCAAGCGTTCTTTTAAAAATGTTATCTACCAAGCTACCTGTATCGATAAGTATTCTAGCTACCTCTGTGTTCGCGATTACCAGCTCGATAACTAGGAAGTCGTTATGAGGTTGGCTCAGCCCATTTAGGTCAGCATTCCTAAACTCAAGCGGTTGGGAGGTTGGTGTGATGTCCGTTTGTTCCTTCTGTGCAGTGACAACTCGTCGTTCGGAGTTTCGGATAGATCTGATAGAGTCATTACAGGAGGTTAAGCCACCCATGATCACGTTGACTCGTCTTCTTGGTAGTGACCCCTTCGATCATCTGGGCTACGATCTCGAGTTCGGGTGGGAGGTATCATATCATCGCTGGTATGCGACTCTTTTCTTGGACTTTGCTGACCTGATGAGCCTTGTCCTTTGTGGTTGAATTATGCCACGAGTTTACCTCGTCTTCGATCGTTGTTCCTACTTCTGTTAGCGTTAATCTCACCGTACTGAAACTTTTTTAATATGATAGCCTGTAACTGACGGCAATCTGCGGTTTTGTGCCCGCTTTGTTTGTGGAAATCACAGTATGCTTTTGGATCATCGTCCGAAGGTGGAGGTTGGTCTGTGGTTTTCCCACTTTCAGTTTGTCACGTAAGTTGCGCGACCTCGCCTATCTCTTGAGTAATGCTATCTAGGTTCCCAAGGGATTTCATCTTTATCTCGGCTAGGTTTCGCGACGTGATTTTTTTAGACATAACGGCGTGCTCGTCTTCTATTTTGATAAATTTGTTGGCTCTATGGAGTGCGTCTTCTAATGTTTGTGGTGGGTTGATGAGTAGTTCGTCCTTAAACCTTGAATTGAACCAGAGGGCTTTGCATAGAGCGGCTATTGCTCCTTCGTTATTGATCACTATCCGAGCTACGACTCCCTTGAACCTGTCAATGAAATCTTTCAGTTATTCGCCTTCCTGCCGAGATAGCGTCCATAGGTCGGTTGTCGAGGCTTTTTTGCGATGTACATTGAGTAATGCTTAATGAATACGATTGACAGTTGCTGAAAACTGCTGATGGTTTCGGGTCCCAAACGGGAGAACCAATCCAGCGCCGATCCTGTCAAGTTTTCAACGAAGAGTTGACACAAACCTCCATCTCATTCTTCTACGGAGAACTGGGCTCGTGCCAGGGCGATGGTGAAAGTTTTTAGGTATTGGACCGGATCACTCCTGCCATCATAACCTGTGAACTTGATTTTTGTGGAGTGCCGAACTGAGACGTCGGTAACCCTTCTGGAGAACAGTTTCCTTTGCGTCTCTTCGATGGCACGGAGGATGTCGAGAGCCGAGCTGGTGGCCTGGTGTACCTGCGAGCTCATTAGTTTTAATTGTTCACAAATGTGTTGTAGCTCGGTATCCTCAGTCGAGCTTCTGAATCTCGTGACGTTAGTATAGTCGGGTCAATCTTGGTGTCCACCCGTCATCTCGGGTGTTTGATGAGATGCCCCGAACAGATCTCGATTTACTGTGCGTGCCTCTCTTTCTTCTGTGGAAGCGGTGATACCTTCCAACTATGCCCTAAGGTTCTGGGACTTTGCTCTAAGTTTATCGGTTTCCACCTTCTGTTCTATCATCTGGTTTAGTAAATCCTGCATGGTGATTTCGGGGGCATCGTCTTCATGATCTGATCCCGTTATCTCAATTCGATTGTCTATATTTCCCGCATCAGCGATAGATCCGTGTGGTTCTTTTTCAATTGGTCTCGTGGTCATTACTTTGGTTGATTATTCCTGCAAAAAGAGATTGTGCGATTGTCTAGCTAGTCCCCACAGACGGCGCCAACTGTTGAATCAAGGTTTAACAATTAGGTTAAATACTGATCTTGTGGGTAAAAGGCTAGAGTAATCTCAAAAGGAATTTCATATATCTTTTTACAGTAATTACATAGGTATTTATACTAAGAATACATGCTTAAAACCCTAATTACATGCTTTAACCTTATGGGCCTCAAGCTAGAAAGCACACCTCGTCAGATCGGCCCACCTAGCTTCAAGCCTTCTAAGTCCCCTTTTCTCCTTCATGTCGTCGTCCACGTGGGCCTTCAGTCGAAATGGGTTTTTGGGCAGGTGCTACACCTGGTATCAACACTATCAATGTCGCCGCTCTATTATTTAGAAATGGTTCACATCAGGGAGACCTTAGTGGATGCATACCTGTGTAACTATAGATTGAGGAGATATAGCTTTTCCATGCTGGCCACTCCTCTGACATATATAATCTCATTTGTGATACATGATACAACCTCAAATCATAGCTTTAATTCAAGCTTGAAAGTATTCATATGAAGATATAACAAACACCACCATCTTCTTATTGGATTATGCATACTTCCAACGGCCCAATGTCAGCACCAACTGAATTGAAGGCAATACTTGTTTCTGAGTCAAAAACCATTGAATTCCATTGGACTTTCACTACTAGGACATTTGGACCAAAAACAGAAAACACTTTAGCCACAAACCGTATCCATCCGATCTCGTCGGGTGTGGAGCTAGGCCATCTTCTCTGGTTCACGAATCAACCAAGGATCCCACCTTCATGAGATGAGGCTTTCCACATAATATATGTTGCGAAACAGACCGAAAGACGACAAAACACTATAAGAAATTTGAATTATTATGACATATTATTTCGTCACAATATAAGAATTTTCATCACAATAAAATTATTGTTACAGATTTGTAACGATTGGTGAACAGTCACAATATGATCGTCACAAATCTTGTTGGGTCACAAAACATCACATGGCTTGTGACAGAACTACTAGTAACCATTTTGTCTCAAGTTGTGACTATTTAATATAGTAACTAGTTTGTCACAAAAAGTGACGACATAAAAATGTAGCAAAACTGTCACAATTAGCAACTAAACATAACGTCTCAAAACCGTAAAATTAGGTGACTTTAAAAATGTAAGAAAATTGTTACCGTTACCAACTAAACATAACATCTCAAAACAATAGAACTACGTGACTCTCAAAACGTATCGTTTGGTTATATAAACACCAAAAATTCGTTGCCAACAAGTTTCATTTTGTGACTGTATATATTAGAGTCTCAAATTTGTCGCTCAAAATTTATTGATATTAAATTAGTTACTTGTACACACAATCACACATACTATTCTCAAAATTACTTAACAACTAATACATAAAAATCTTAAAAATAAAAAAATACAGGACTGATTTTTGTTGATGGGTGAGAATTATCTGATGAGATTCGTGGGTGAGATCCTGAACCTCTACTCGGATCTTTGGCTATGTTCTCCTTCCTCTTATTAAGTACATGTCCACCATCATTCTTCTTCATATCACCATTTATTTTTTCTTCACTCGTTAAATATTGGACCAAGCTGTGTGCAATGTTGTTTTTTGTGAGGATGATATCACCATTAAAAGAATGTGACTAGCTCTATAAGAATAGGATATGATACCAACGAGATTATAAACTTCAATCATAAATAAATAAATAAAATTATTGCATAGAAGAAACAAAAAAAAACTAAACGATTAAGGGTGATGACAAACAAACCTTGAAACAGAAACACGTTTCTAATGGAGAAGTCAAATTTAGAGAGAAACTTGGGAGGCTAAGTTTTTGACGGCTTTAAAGATCCTTAATATATAAATAAAAAAAATTAGGGTTTATAGCCTGTTAAAATTTAATGGGATCCATCTACAAGTTTACCAAATTTGTAGGCGGCCAACAATGTAATTTTTTTTTGTTTACCACCTATTTGTTTCCAAAAGTTTTACAAATTATATTCCCTGAATTTGTGGGATATACCTTTCCGATCTACATGAAAAAAAACAAAACAAATGATTTCTTAAAATATTTAAAGAAAAAAAAACATTCAAATAAAAATTCCTTTAGAATAACCACTGGTCAAATTCCAAAACTCTAATGGTTGGCATATCAATATTAACAAAATTATTCGGCCGGATAAGTCTCAGTCACTCATACTTTTATAATCTAATCAAGCCTAAACAAAAATAACTTTAATGAGAATAATGAAATATAATATTGAATTCACTACACTTATACAAGTACTTTTTTAGGGAAACATCTAATACGTATATATACTCTTTTAGAGAAATACCAAATACTTGATAACAAAGTGTCAAGTTATTTTCCTTAACTTTCCAGGATTTTTACAATTTGGTAACTATTCCAACGTCAATATAGATCTCTTATTTTCGTTACAATTTTTTATTAAAAAATTGAGACGAAACTTATGGTCACTATATTGTGATATTTTGTTACTGTAATTATTTTAGACACAATTTTGTCACTAAATGTGACAACATTCCGCTACTATTTAAAAAGTCACAATATTGTGACGAAAAATTTACGAATTTGTGACCAAAAATATTTAGTCACAAAATAGTATCCACATCATCACAAATTTATGATATATAAATCATGTCACAAAAAATAGTTACAATATGAACATTTTTTGTAGTGAAATATGAACTTTCACATGATCGCCTTGACACAAATCTGAAACCGATTGATGATTCTAGAGTCTTAATAAGACTTGATGTAATGTCCTATTAAAGGGGAACATCTTTCCCAATCCTACCAAAATAGAGAAAGGGAACCCGATATAAACTAAATGAACTAAACGTATAATCTAAAAGAAAGAGCCGAGGGAAAATGTCTACAGCAACACCACACCACCTTACCTAAATCTAGCCCGAAAAAGAACCACAAACCAAACAACGCACTTTAGATCCAATGGTAGTGGTTGACAGGATCGGCTGACGAAGCAACATATCCGTCAAACTGGGAAAACCCGAAGAACATCCCATGAGAGAAACGATTATGAACGGACCCAGAATTGAACCGCCTACGAGCCTTGCACCTTGATGTTGTTAACCTTTCTAGGACGACGGTTGGTCGGATAGAACCCGCAGCCACCGATACCGAACCAAACCTCGAGTATCTCAGATTCTAGAGTATATTAAAGGAAAAAGAACGAAATATAAACGATTGAGGATGACGAGGGGACCGACAGTGGTGCTAACTGAGCCACCCACCGCTGGTACAACCTTGAAACGAGGCTGTCGGCTCTCTAGGGTTTAGAGAGCTAACGAGAGGATTGATAATTCCAAATTTTCATAAAATTACTCCTTCCGTTTCATTTTATTAGTTGGTTTGAAGGTTTTATTTTGTTTCACAATATAAGTTGTTTTCAAAACTCAAAGCAAAAAGTAAAAACTTTTACTTAAAAAGTTAGAATAAAATTCAAACAACTAATTATTGTTTTGTTAGTTTCCAAAACTTTTTCATTTTTTTCAAACCATTTTCTTATCAATTATGTTTTTCATTAATTCATTATAATCATTTCTCTAATTAAATGTATAGACAAAAAAGTGAAAAGTAAAAAATATAGATAAACAAAAAATTATCTTAATATGCACACTTTTAAATAAAATAACTAATAAAATAAAACGGAAGGAGTACCATATATCTCTCCTTTTTGGATGTGTCAATGTGTCATTATGATATAATGTTTTCCTTTTTTCTTTGTCATTTCCCAAAATAATATTTTCAATTAATGTAACTTTTTGGGAAAACAACACACTTTTTTATATAATTTAGGTATTTTGAGCCGAACAGACAATCTTGGGATTATGCGACTCGCTAGATACTCTCATCATGTATTGAGCTGAAGTCCATAAGCTAATTAGTCGAGTAGATAATTTACTGTTTTCAGTGGAACTCGAAAACAACACACTTTACTCCAACATGCATTTCCTTATATTATTTTCATAAGATTCTTATCTTATTGAGACCCCACATTCACAATTTTCTTATGGTAATTTACATTTATTCAAATTTAGTAAGAAATCATATCCAGTTTTTAATAAGAATCTGAATATAAATTGAAAGATAAAAACAATTAAATTAAAAAAAAATTAGTGAAAGTCTAATAACAATTAAAACAAAATCTATATGAATGCTATATAAACAGAAGTTGTTTCTTGAAAAATCACACAACAATCACAAAATAAATGATAAGATAAACAAAAGTGTCCATTGTAAGATTTGATAATGGGAAACTGGACTGCAATAGTAGTGATAATGATGGTTGTGGTTATTTTTATCCCAGTAGAAGATAAAGACAGTTCGGTCCTATGTTTTCGTTTTTGCACAGACACTTGTCTCACTTTCGACAATAATTGTATCAACCGTTGTAAATCTAGATGTCCTGGCTTAGAGATTTCTCCTCAAAGGTGCGTACTAATTATATATGGTTTGTCTTGAATACAACTAGAACTTTATGTATTTGATTTTCTAATTATATATGATGATTTCTTCTGCGCAAACAGAGTTTCATATGGAATGCCATATATCGAAGTTCGCGAAAGAGGAAATTGATCATAAAATATTTTCCTGCAAGATTCGTCATCATGTCTATTTTTTTTAAACTATATGTTAAAATTCCAATGAGAAGTTTGATAGAAGAAAAGTTATTTATATTCTCTATTTACTATGTTACAAGTTATATAATTAAGTCCCAAGATTAATAAAGTCCACAAAATAAATAACAGATGGAAACTAAAACTCTGATAGATAGAAAAATATTATATTCCCCCAGTTTTTTAATAGAAGTTGTTTTAGAAAAAAATTCTTGTTTTTAAAAAGATGATTTTCTCACTTTCTCATGTATAATTAGCTAATTTTTTCCTCTTTTTTCCTTATAGTTTTGTCTTTAATAAAAAAGAAAATACGAGAAGTTTTGGCATGCTTTCTTCGTAAATCATGAAACATTATTATGAGGACCATTGTTCTTGACTGCTTGTTTATTATTTGTGCTTGTTCTTTCATTAAACTATCATTTTTGTTCTTTACGAATCTTCTTTCTTTTCTTTCACAATTCACAAACTTTTTTTAGAATAAAATATAAGAGAAGATAGATATTGAAAATCTTCAACAATTTCATATGGCTATTTTCAATATTAACCATGAAATTGATTTGAACAAGTTTCCAACATGAATTTGATGGAACGAAAATTTATGTTTTTGGCACTAAAAAAATTAAAATTTTTAGATTACTTGAAACTTTACCTCCAAAATGAAATTTTGCTCGAAAATTTAACATAATAGAACAATTAATATAACAATTAGGAAATGATAATCTTTGTTGTTGACAACTAAGTATTATTCATAGATAATAATGAGAAATGATGTGTCGACATAATGAATGTGATACATGTCTCTTTAACTTCTTAATATTTGTTTCTCTTATACATACGGAAAATATCAACACGCTTGAACATTAATTCAGGAGGTTAAAAATGTAATTGTTAAAGATTTTTTAATATGTGTAAAAAGTTGAAAACATCCTCTATTAAAAAACGGGAAAAAACCTTAAAAATACTCGAACTTTTTAATTTTTGCCCGTTTAATACACGAATTTGTTTCGTTGCCATATTAATTCTCATACTTTTATTCGTTGTCATTTTAAATCCCAAACAATTTAAAATCGTAATTTTCTCAAATTTTCGTTAGTCAACTTAACAGATCTGTTAGTCAACTTATTGTTAAAATAAATAAAAAAAGAGAAAAAAAAAACAAAAAAAAAGAAAACAAAAATCTTTCCCATCGTTCTCTTTCATCTTCTTCATCTTCTTCAACTTTTTCATCTTCTTCTGCAAAATCATGGCTTTTCTTGGAAATTTTTGGACTTTTAATGCGTTCTACTTTTATTCTACTACAATTTTGTTCTTTTTTTCACAAACCCTAACTCTAAATTCCCAAATTAGGTAGTAATTGCTCCAAATGTTACTTATCTCTTAAAGTTATGGCTCTTGTTCCGGTGATAAGAACAATCCTCAAATATAGGAAAACATTGAGTAAAGGGACTATTCTGATTATTTTTCTATTTTGCAAAGTTTCACAAAAAGTAGATCTAGAAATTCTTTTTCTTCTGATTTTACTTTCGTTTGAGATTTTTGTAATAGATGTGGTGAAATGATTAAGAGATAAGAAATTCAAAAAGATGAAGAAGATGAAAACAAATGAAGAAGATGAAAAAAAAATGAAGAGGATGAAAGAGGCGAAGAATAAGATGAAAGAGAAACTAGAAGAGATTTTTTTTTTTTTGGTCTTTTTGTTTTGTTTTTTTTTTGTTTTTTTAACAATAAGTTGACTAACGGATCTGTTAAGTTGACTAACGGAAATTTGAGAAAATTACGATTTTAAATTGTTTGAGATTTAAAATGACGACGAATGAAAGTATGAGAATTAATATGGCAAAGAAACAAATTCGTGTATTAAACAGGCAAAAATTAAAGAGTTCGAGTATTTCTAAGGTTTTTTTCCCATTAAAAAACAGAGGAAGCATTAATTATCAAAATATATCATGATGTTTGAGGATTATCCTTTACCACCAAAAGGTGAACCCAAAGAAGTATCAAATTCTATGGGAGAAGCATTGAAGACACAAAATGGTTTGGCGACTTATCAATGAGAAAGGCTATTAGTCTTAACTCCTTCCTCGAATTCCAAGATATTAACGAGAAGATGAGCGAGAAAGATACATTAATAGCTTAAGCTCGAAGCAACCTTGAGAAAAAAGGAAGTTTTCCTATTTAAATTTAGATAAGCTAAGATTAAGAGATTATCTAATATGTTTATGAGCTATCTATAATATATTTGAAGTTATCTAATCTTATATGTAATCTAATAAGGAAGAAAAAAAACATAAACTATATAAAGAGATGCTGAGTTGTGGCATAACTTATGAGAGTTTATGAGATTTGAGAAGTTTAGGTTTTGAGAGATTTTCATATATCTAATAAAGAAGAGTTATTTCCTGATCTATAAGTGTTATATTACAACAATTGGTATCATAAACTCAAAAGAAATTGAAAACTCTCTCTAAATTTCTCTCTCTTCGGTGATGTCTCTGAAACAAGTTTTAGAGACTTCTCCGACGAGGGGAGAGAGGAGAAGACCAAACCAATTTCTCTTCTTCTGATTTTGTCTCATGCTCCGCGTTCTCCTCCCGGAGGCTTCGCCGGGACCACCACATGATCTCCCTCTTCAACGGCGGCAGAGTTTGTTGTTTTCTCGGAAGCATTGGGTTCCTCTACGGTGACAACCGGGTGGTTCCCAGTGGAAGGCTTCGCTCAGTCTCTCTCAAGAGGCGCCATCGCTCCTCTTCTTGGCCTTCGGTGCGGTGCACCCAGTCCGGATCATGCTTCTCCTCACTCGGCGGTGGTTCCTTCTCGTTTCTTCCTCCTCGTTTCTTCAAGATCTCTCTGGTGGTGGGTGGTTGTAGCCACCTCCCTTCGCGTATGCTCCAGAGCTCTCTTTGGAGTTTCTCGGTATGGTCTCTTCCTTAGTCGAGCTCCTCTGTGGCTCTGCTCTTCTCCTGGTGGCGCTTGGCGCAAGTAGAGCTCTCCCGATCTGGTCAGCCGGCAAGGCAAGCTCTTGGTGGCCAGTCATCTTGGCTGTGGTGGTAATGCGGCGGTTTTGAAGGTTATCTGGTGGTGATAGGCGCACCAGGCATGTGTCGGTTTTTAGGGTGGCTGACTTTTGTCCGCAGGTGGCCATTCATCAGAAAATGTTCTTCCCGGAAACAGTCGGCGGCGGTTCTTAAAGGCAGTGGCGGCGGGAGCAATTTTAAGGTTCCAAACTTTAGGGTTTTCTCTCTAGGGTTTCAGTTTTTGGGCTAAAAGCTCCGTTTGTTTTGGTTAGGGGTTCTTAGTTCTGTTTTGGGCTTAGACCCGAAAAAAATTTCTCTTTTCAAGAGAATAAAAGGTTTGTAGGGGTTTTTATTTTTTTGGGCCTCTAGATATTTTTGCCTTAGCATTTTATTAAGCTAATGTAATATTTCATGATGAATGAATATTTATATTTTATCAAAAAAACAATTGGTACCAGAGCCTTGTGAAAGGAAGATCACGAGGGCACCATGAGCGACGTTATCCCACACATAGACAAGAAAGAAGTCAGACTATCTTCAATACACGTTCCAATGCTAAGCACCTCTAATTAGACAATCTGGACAATGAGGACGAAGATCAGACTTAAAGTAAACAAAGTATGGGAATCTACATAGACATATATGATTGATGAAGAAAACAACAACTTGGCTATGGCACTCATAGTTCAAGCAATACGCGAAGCATTGTTCCTTCAAGTTGGCGAATTAGATACAACAAAGAAAATCTGGGAAGCTATCAAACCAAGACATGTGGGTGCAGAAAGAGTCAATGAGGCAAGACTACAAACGTTAATAGCTGAATTTGATCGTCTTAAGATGAGAGATACCGAAAAATTGATGACTTCGGAGGAAATCTTTCTGAGATATCATCAAAGTCAGCTTCCTTAGGAGTTGTCATTGAATAATCTAAGATAGTCAAGAAATTTCTATCAAGTCTTCCATGAAAAAAGTACATACACATAGCTTCTCTCGAATAAGTATTAGATCTCATTACAACAAGCTTTGAAGATATTATGGGGAGATTAAAGACATATGAAGAACGTCTTTGGAATGAAGAGGACGAAGATCAAAGTGATGATCAAGGAAAATCATGTATGCTAATACAAACTCGCAAGAATCTCAAGATGCCTATAATACGAATAGAGGAAGGGGAGGACACTTTGTGTCAAGAGGAAGAGGATGAGAAGCTGGTAGATAAGTGAGAGACATTTCTAAGATAATATGTTTTCGATCTGACAAATGCATCAAAGTTTCCAGATAGATTACTCAAGCTTCAAGAAATGCAAGAAACTGATGAAGATACTAAAGAAGCTGATGAGTTGATGATGCATGAAGTGGTATATCTAAATGAAGAACAGGTGAAACCTAAAAATTTTTAGATACATACTGAAGAGGAGAATATATGGTATCTAGATAATGGAGCTAGTAATCACATGACTGGAAATCAATCTTATTTTTCGAAAATTAACGAGAAAGTTACTCTAAAAGTAAGATTCGGAGATGACTCTCGAATAGACATAAAAAGAAAAGAATCCATACTTTGTAAGCAAGAATTCCAAGAGAAAGGTATTGGCCGATGTTTATTATATACCTGATATGAAAACAATATCATAAGCTTAGGGCAAGCTACTGAAGCTGGATGTGAATAAACATGAAAGAGAATTATCTAGTCATCCATGACCGGGAAGGGAACATGTTACTAAGATCGATTAGGTCAAAAAATCGCCTATACAAAGTCGAAGTTAAATATGTTCTAGGAAATCAACAAAAGACGGATATATTGACTAAAGCACTTGGAAGGCTCAAGTTTCAAGAGATGAGAGATCTCATTGGAGTTCAAGACTTAGGCGAAAAAGATATCAACTTTAAGGGGGAGAATGATAGCTTAAGCTCAAAGCAAGCTTGAGTGAAAAGGAAGTTTTACTATTTAAGTTTAGATAAAATTAGAAGATTATCTAATATGTTTACGAGTTTTCTATAATATATTTGAAGTTATATAATCTTATATGCAATCAAATAAGGAATAGGAAAACATAAACTATATAAGGAGATGCTTAGTTGTGGCATAACTTATGAGAGTTTATGAGATTTGTGAGGTTTAGATTTGGAGAGATTCTCCTAAATATAATAAATAAGAGTTATTTCTTTCTTTTTGTCACTTAGAAGAGTTATTTCTTTACCTATAACTCTTATAATACAAAAGACATATCCGTAGTTGGATACTTGGATTGCATAATTCACATTATACTTGCAAGACAATCGATCATAGCTAAAACAAAAGAATAAACTCTTAGTATTATAAACAAGTATAAAATATTTAGTAACAGTTTCGATACAATGTAAAATTCAAACACAACAAAAATGATTGGACCAATCGTGAACTGAACGTACAGGTTCATACAGGCAAGAAGGCAAGAAAACATAAATGAACAATTTCATTAATGGCATATTTTTCTTTTAAGTTTGAAATTAAATTTAGAGACTACATGTAAAAAAGTGACTTCAGTTGATTTTATTCTGAATATGGATGATCCGACCTAATCAACGGGTCAACTGTGTATTTTGTTCTGAATAATTTAATTATAATGTAGTCTTTTTGGTCCAACAGATATGTCGAGTCATAATATAGTCGAAATATAATGTTTAATTTAGGATAATTGCAATGTATAACAATGATATATGCTAATATTAAGTGTGTAACCACTACTCACTAGATTTACTATGCATTTTTAAAAAATGCAATATACCCTTTCTCTCTCTTGCTCTATGTCACTCTCTCTTTCTCACTCTCGCTCACTCGCCAATATTTTTTCCACTTCTTTCTTTAATATACCAACCAACAACTTTAGATATACAGATTAATAAAATTTATTTTCGGGTTTAGGGTATATGTTTTAGGTTTAGGGTTTATATTTTGGGTTGAGGGTTTATATTTTGGGTTTAAAATTTATATTTTGGGTTTAGGGTTTATATTTTGGGTTAAAGGTTTATATTTTGGGTTTAAGGTTTATATTTTGGGTTTAGGGTTTATATTTTGGGTTTAGGGTTTATATTTTGGGTTTAGGGTTTTTATTTTGGGTTTAGGGTTTTTATTTTGGGTTTATGATTTGTATTTTTGGGTTTAAGATTTGTATTTTGAGGTTCAGAGTTTATATATTTGTGTTTAAAGTATATATATATATATAGTGTTTAGGTTTTTTCTTTTGTGTTTAGGGTTTACCGTTTATATTTTGTTTTTAGGGTTTAATTTTTCGTTTAGGGTTTAGTCTTTTGGAGGTTTAGAGCTTATATTTTGGGTTTAGGATTTATATTAGTGTTTAGGGTTTATATATGTGTTTAGGTTTTATATTTGGGGTTTTTATTTTACAGGTTCATAGAGGCAAGAAGGCAAGAAAACATAAATGAACAATTTCATTAATGGCATATTTTTCTTTTAAGTTTGAAATTAAATTTAGAGACTACATGTAAAAAAAGTGACTTCAGTTGATTTTATTATGAATATGGATGATCCGACCTAATTAACGGGTCAATTGTGTATTTTGTTTTGAATAATTTAATTATAAAGTAGTCTTTTTGGTCCAAAAGATATGTCGAGTCATAATATAGTCCAAATATAATGTTTAATTTAGGGTAATTGCAATGTATAACAATGATAAATGCTAATATTAAGTGAGTAACCACTACTCACTAGACTTACTATGAATTTTCTAATAATGCCAATATACCCTTTCTCTCTCTTGCTCTATGTCACTCTCTCTTTCTCATTCTCGCTCACTCGCCAATATTTTTTGCACCTCTTTCTTTAATATACCAACCAACAACTTTAGATATACGGATTAATAAAATTTATTTTCGGGTTTAGGGTATATGTTTTAGGTTTATGATTTATATTTTGGGTTTGGGGTTTATATTTTGGGTTTAGAATTTATATTTTTGGGTTTAGGGTTTATATTTTGGGCTTAAGGTTTATATTTTGGGTTTAAGGTTTATATTTTGGGTTTAGGGTTTATATTTTGGGGTTTAGGGTTTATATTTTGGCCGTCCAGCTGCAATCCCAAGCTACAGGTCGTCTCTCGAGGCTTCCGCTTCCGGCTCGAAAAGGANATGCAAATCCTACCGCTGTTCCTGCTGGGGAACAAGGCTCAGGTGTAGAGGTTCCTGTTGAGGGATTAACAACAGTTGACGATGTTCCTGCTGGGGAACATCGTCAACCTGAAGGAAACACCGAGCTGCAGGTTATCATTCCTTCAGGGGNCCTGTAGAGACCATGACGACTTCCCAAATATTGGGAGAAATGACTGGCTCGGTGGAGTCTATAGATCGGAGTCTGGAGCTTTTCGCCGAGGAGCTTAGAGCAGGTGGCGGTGATGATGATGACGATGATGCCGCGGGTGGAAGAGAGGAAGAACAAGTTGATGCAAGGGAAGGGGAAGGAGAAGGAGAAGAAGAAAACAGAAGAGACGATGCTGGTCGTCAATCTGCCGAGGGAACGAGTTC
>OVBE01005029.1:0-22565 GCA_900406425.1 Iberis pinnata | reverse complement strand
TCCGCAGGCAGAACATTTCCGGACTTATGTTTGGCTGTTGTGGTTTATTTGGAAAGCCCGTAATGCTTTCGTATACCGTGGACAGCAACAATCTCCTCTTGACATAGTTCAGCTTGCTTTATCGGAGTGCAAGGAATGGCAGTTAGCACTAGAGGCCTTTCAGGCTACGTCATCAAGGTTTCGGACACAGATACCGGGATCGGTCCCCGTTCTAACAGAACTCTGGATTAATAATCCGGTCGGTTGCTATATTGATGGATCCTGGAAGAAGGGATCCAGCACATGCGGTTTTGGCTGGGTTTTACAACTTCAAGATGGGACAATCGATATTCTGGGACTGAAGAGTACGGGTCAATGTGCATCACCTCTCCACTCAGAGTTATATGGATTGCTATGGGCGATGAAGTCCCTTCACCAAAAACAGCGCTATTGCAGTCTCTTTTTAACCGATTTCGTGGAATTGACACATATGGTACGTTCCCCATCGGAGTGGCCAGCCTTTGCAGCAGAGTTAACAGGAATTTTCCAAGTTAAAGGAGCATTATGATACTTTCCATCTGGTTTATCAAAACCGCTCGTCTAATCTTAAGGCAGATCTACTAGCCCGCCGCTCTCGAGAGCGAAATGTTCTTTTTCCTTTGTTGGCACTTCTTTGCCTTATTGGTGTGCTGATTCACTCGATGTATTCGCATAACCGATAAATAAAGAAGTCGTTCTTTTGTGAAAAAAAAAAGGTGAGAGAAGGATAGTCGATCCTTCTTAGAGGATTTTTGGAAGCGGTCCTGATGCGCCAGGTGTCAACTTCCAATTGGAGGCTTCTTTTCTTTTTTCAGCAGTTGATTTTTTTTTTGTATTCATAATTTTTTGTACAGTTTGGCTTTCAGATATTTGGTTTGGTTCCGTTTCAGATCATAAATTTGAATACTCAATCGATACTTTTCTAATATTTGGTTCAGTTCTTGTCGGTTCTTGTCCGTTCCGAGTATTTCAGATATGAAATACCAAAAAATACTTGTTTTTTTATTCTTTATTTTTGTAAGAGTAAAATTTCGGGTATCCGATTCGGTTCCAGTTCTTCGGATCATAAATTCTAATACCCAATTGATACTTTTCTAATATTCGATTCGGTTTTTGTCAGTTCAGGGTCGGTTCGGTTCGGTTCGGTTCCATTCTTTTTATTCATAATTTTTTGTAGGGTTGGGCTTTCGGGTATTCGGTTCAGTTCTGGTTCTTAGGATCCTAAATTCGAATAATGAATAGATACTTTTCCAATATTTCAATTAAAAATTTATATTCAAATATCAATGCAATAATTTGTTAGTTTCATAAAATTTATGTTCAAATATTTCAATTTAAAAAAAAATTATGTTCAAACATCTTAAATATATATAAAAAAAAATTTTAAATTTTAAGAACCACATTAGTGGTCCTACCATTGGAGGTACTAAAATTGAGAAGGTCCTTAATTTTTAAAAAATTGCCAAATATTGATTAAATTAATCACTAGAACTGAGATCCTATCATTGGACATGGTCTTAGAGCAAGTCCATCTGGCATATTTTAAGCGCTTCTAAACCAATAATAATTATATAATAGGCAAAGAGAGAGAGAGAGAGAGGAGTCGATCCCTTATTAGGGATTTAAGAAGTGGGATCAAGACCGCCACTTGTCAATTATTGATTGGTGGTCCCAAATTTTTTTTTCCAGCTTTGGTGTTTTTTTTAAAAAAAAGTTTTTTTGTAGGGCTTAACTTTCGGGTATTCGGTTCAATTCCGCTTCTTCGGATTCTAAATTCGAATACCCAACTGATACTTTTCTAATATTGGATTCAGTTTCGGTTCAATTCTTGTCGGTTCCGGTTCGGTTCTATAAGTCGATTCCGGATATTTTTGACATGAAATACCAAAAAGTTATCCGAAAATACAAAAAATACATGAAAAAACTAAAATATCCTAAATTGGTTAAAACTAAATTACCCGAAGAAAAAGTAAAATACCCGAAAATAAAAAAGTTACCTGAAGAAAAAGAAAAATTACCCAAAAAAACTAAAATTCGTAAAATATATAATATGTATATATATATATTTAAATATTTCAATTAAAAAATTTATGTTCAAATATTAATGTAATAAGATGTTAGTTTTATAAAATTTATATTTAATTATCTCAATTATAAAAAAAATTTTAATTCTTAAGAACTATATTAGTGGTCCTACCATTGGAAGCACTAAAATTAAGAAAGTTCTTAATTTTCTAAGATTTGATCAATAATGTTAAAATAATCACTAAAACTTCAAAAGATCTTACCATTGTACATGGTCTTAGAATAGTAGCCTACTTAGAAAATTTGTTACACACCTATATCTATTTTTATAAATAGATAGTTTCCCTTCACCATTTTAATCATCCAATAATATTATTTCTTTTAGTTCACTTAATAAAAATAATCTTTATTTGGAACCAACAATATCTCCTCCAAGTATATTGGGAAGATTTAATCAAATTGAATTCATACATAAGCACACAAATAAAAAGGTCCAATTTACGAAGAGGGAGCCGTCCACTAAATGAATCAACAATCATCAGAGTATATGAAATAAAATCAGACTAGCTTTATTCCCCAGCTCATATCCTCACAATGTCTCACATGAGGAACTAGTTTTCCTGTGTCTATAGTTATATTGGCATTGCAGCCATACCTAGGAGGAGAGTGGAAACAAGGCTCCATCGAAATAGACCGACCACACGCTGGATCAGGAGCTGTGCGGTTCTTGGGTTTATAGAGTATCCAAGGCTTTAAACCTCCAAGACCTTGAGCTACATATCCGAATGTAGACTGACCACTTGTTACCAGAATATCTGTCTTACTTAACAGATATATTTCTGCAAGAGCTTTTCTGTCATGCATCTTTTCCCCGGTATGTTGAAGACCTTCTTGACTTGGCTGGTTAACACGAATGATATCACCACTTGATGTTGGATATTCCCAATACATACTCTTTAGATTCTCGGAGTAACCTGAGTTCAAAGATGTGACAATCACAGCTTTGATCTTGGGGGTTCCAGCTTGAGATCTTTCTTCTAGTGTTGTGTTTACTTCAGGTAGAAGTTTTTCTTTCAGGGCACAAGCTAATATCTGATCCATCACAACCTCAAATGGAGCGGGGTTCATATCAAATACCCTTACTTGTATCCCAATTTTCTCATCCGCATTGGCTAAGTAAGATTGGTAATATCTAGTGACTAAGCCCCATACCTGGTTTGTTGGGTGGAAGAGATATCTACTCAAGTGGTGAAAGACAGTTGATTTCTCAGGGAACAATTTGTTTAGCTCATCCTCGAAACCTGGTATAAGCCAGAGAGATGGAACAATGTAAAGGTTTGTTTTGAAGATCAACCAAGGGACTTTCCCTATAAGTTGTTGGTCTCCTTGGCAGAAGAACATCTTATCATGATCTCCATAATTATGGAGAAGATGAAGATAAAGGTGAGAAAGTGTTTTTCCTTTAACAATTGCTTCATTCTTCAGCAAATACCCGTAACAATTAGAGGAATTCTGATTCAACCCGTTTAATTGATCCCTCAACTGGAAATCTAAAGGGAGTAGCCACGATATACCAGGAAAGGGTTCACAAAAGAGATCATCCAAGTTTTTCCCTCTTTCAACGAGCAACACTCTATCCGTCAAGAGAGCATAGAGGAAAACAGAGGCTAGAGAGAGTATCATATTCCCTAACCCGCTAAAAGGAACCAACACGACATATTTGCATCCACCATACCCATCAACATACTTTTGATCGAGTTGCTTTAGAGATTCCTTGTAAGATTCAGTACCCGGACCACACCGATTGTGAAGCGTTTCGTAATTTCTAAGCTTAGAGATCAAATATGGAGAAGGCTTGTAAGGTGAAGGCTTACGGTAAAGTGATGATTGGTACCTACTAAGGCAAGAATCTTCATCAAATCCAGTTGCAAGTAGTCCTTCAAGAAGCTTATCCGGAACTGTTGAACCTACAAAACTATTTGGAATTAGAGACTTGACTTTTAATGGCACAGAACAAATGAAAGAACAGCCTCATAAAATCTAATTTCCATACCGATGAGAGTAACATTGAGAGCTGCGAAACCCATCTTCCCTTGTAGATCAGATGGCTTGTAGTGAAGGATCATTGAGAATGTTAATAGCAAAAAGAAGAGTATCAAGTAAGTAATAAAGGTTCTGGTGAGTTTGATCGTGATGGAGCTGAGATACTTCATTAAAAGTAGTTTGGAGCGACTATGTTAGTTTTAATTGGAGACGAGTTGTGAAAATTTGTATATTGAAATAACAATTTTAAATAATTTATGTATTATTTGAAAAACAAATAAAATTCGTGAAATTTTAGCATATTAAATACTAACGGTTTTATAAGCTTAAGGCTGCTCTTGGTAGCTTGTGCATGTAAATCTCACTTTAAATCGTCTCATATATCTCTTTTTTTAATAAAAGATTTCCGATTGATACAACGTTTCATTTTTGGTAACTAAGTCACTTTATGTTGTTTATGGTTGGTTATCTGGTTTGTTTATCAACTAAACTCTTTAAAAGTTATGTCTACCTTGTGAGGGTGTGGTTACCCCTTCTTGATCTTTTTAATTAATATATATATATTTTTTCGAAAAACTAACGAATTATCGATGGAATACTCTGTCGATAATGCCGATATAAATACAAAAACTCGAGATTTTTTCTTCATTTCAACGGAAAAAATCTAAACCTAAAATTCTCTCAATCTTAACCGAAAAATGGACCCCCAAGAATGGTTAGATATAGTATCTCTATGTGGTAGTTTAGGATTGTTTATGATTTTAGGATTGTTAGATTGGTGGACATTGTTAATTTTAGATTTTTTATGATTTTAGGAAATTTATTTGTATCTTTATTATTAATTGGATAGCATATTTTTCAAAAAAAATAAATAAATATAGTGTTTACAAATAATGCTATTGGAATAAACATTTTCAATGATCAAAAAATAAAAAATCGCAAGGATATTTTGTCAAACAGAAGCGCGCGGATCTTGCATGTGGTCGGGTTTTACCCCGATTATTTCAAATTCTTTCTGACGGTCTCGAGTTCGATTCTCATCTTTATATTTTTGAACTAAAAATTATATAAGCGCCCAGATCTATTTCATTGGGCTGGTTAGGTTCAGAATTTTTAAATAACATAAACTGATTTTTTAATTGTTAAATCATTTGGTTGTCAATCTACTAAATTTGTAATCCTATTTGTTAATAAATTTTAATTTTCTTTAACTAATTTTCCGAAAATATTGTTGTTACCTTATCTACATAAATCCCTTAAATATCTACATATAATATCTTACATAACAATAATAACAACTAAAACCCTAACCGATATATCTTTGTTATACTCCTATAAATAAAAACCTAATCAGTTATTACATAAACAACACTCCATCTCAATTTACCAAGCTTTATCGTATTCATACATTTTATGGGATTGTCCTTTTTAAAAGATAACGTGTCCAACATCGAACACCATGGATAAATGTATCAAAACCCAAGAATCCAAGATAAATGTAAAATATTTTATGGATAGTTATTTAATGTATTTCATTATATCGATATCTTAACATATTAATATTTTATATAACTTCCATCTTTTGTGGACAAAGCAAAAGACATATTAATGGCCGAAGAAAAACTTCGTATTTTCATAATTTATTATAATAATATATCGACTATTGTAATTTTTTTTTTCACTAAAGAAAACGAATTAATTCACAGGAGGTTACAAAACAGAAACTGAGGATAAATACCAAAAAACAGAGCCTAACCAGTGAGGAACACTACATAGCAAAAACCCCAACCACCCAAAAAACTTTACAAGAAAATCAAAGGCCTCTACTCTCTTCTTCAAAAGTGTCCTTAAGCCAAGAGGGGCAACCAGAGGCCACATACGATTGAAGATGAGATAATTCAATTACACTTTTGGCGATAAGAGTGGCGCCTTTGTTTGCTTTAGGGTGTTCCAAAACGCAAGACCATCGAGGAATATGTTGAAGTCGAATGTGAATTTCAGAGCTTTGGTGTCTCCATAGCGGCCAATCCGGTGGTCTTGTTACAGCTCCTAAAAGGCTTTTATGATGAAAAGCAAAGATTACCTTTGAGAAATTCAGAGCTCCCATTGCTTCAATAGCCCATAGGGTTACTTGCACCTCTGCATCAATTGTAGAAAAAGAATTTACAAAAGCCCTTCTGCTATGTAATAGCACTTTGCCTCTTTCATCTCTAAGGACCCAAACGGCACCAACCCTCTTCAATCTCTTATCCCAGACCGAAGCAAAATTGCATTTCAGCCAATCTTTGTCTGGTGGTTCCCAAGATGATGAGTGTTGGAAAGCTTGTCTATGATTATAGACCATTGTGTTCGATTGATTTGAGGCCGCTTCTTGCCATGCTTTAAATTCCAGCAATGCCTTGATTGATATCTCGAATGATTGGTGGTTTATCTTTTGAAATAGAATGACGTTTCTGTTTTTCCATAAGAACCAAAGGATCCATGGGAAGCTACACGCCAGGTCAGGGGACAGCTCCTTTGATTTCCGTAGCGACAAGAGATAAAAGAGATTGACAAAGATAGACGATGGGCTGAAGCCATTCTCTGGGGATGGGATGTTTGATAGGGCCCATACTTGTCTTGCAAAGGGGCACATAAACAGAATATGTACAATTGATTCTCCATCGACACCACAGAGTTGGCACCTATTATCGATCCTTATCTGTCTCCTTTCCAGAAGATCTGCTACTGGTAAGGCATGGTTGCAAATTTTCCAGAGGAAGACCTTGAGTTTGGATGGGATCGCTAAGGACCAAAATTCGTTTGTGAATTCATGTGTTGAAGGTCGAATGCCTGCTTCCCATAATATCTCCTTCCTATTAATCTGACAGGCAATCTTGTACCCTGATTGTACACTATAGTCTCCTGAATTGTTGTGAGTCCATACCCAGTAATCCTTTGTGAAAACGATTGGCTTTGATTGTGTGATGATATCTATATCATTCTGAAAAAATAACTCCTTCAGTAATCTGTGGTTCCAGTCTCTGTTATGAAAATCAATCAAATCTGAGACTCTTAAATCTATGTTAATCAGAGGGATTTTGATTAAAGGCCATCTCATTGTTTCATCCGCTATCTAATTGTCTAGCCAAACCAGAGATGACTGACCATTCCCTGTGAGCTTCTTTGCTCCTTTCAATATGAGTTCCTTTCCAAAACAGAGACTCCTCCAGCCATACGAGGGCGATTTTCCTATCCGAGCTTTCATCACGTCTCCTTCTTTGAAGTAACGGCTTTGTAAGACTTTCAACAAGAAGCTGTTGGGATTTTTTAATAATCTCCAGGATTGTTTAGCGAGGAGTGCTTGATTAAATCTAAAGATATCTTTGAATCCGATACCACCTAAGGCTTTCGGGTTGCATAATGAATCCCAACTTTTCCAATGAATCTTTCTTGACCCTTGCACTGAAGACCACCAAAATTCAGCTATAGCTGCTGCTATATTTTTTGCCGATGTTTTAGTAAGCTTGAAGCATGACATAGCGAAAACCGGGAGAGCCATAGCCACTGATTTAATTAAAACCTCTTTGCCCCCTTGTGACAGGAATCTTGAGTACCATGAGGAAAGTCTTGCTTTGATATTGTCTTGGCTGAAGCTTAAAATTTTAACTTTAGACCCACTGAAACATTCTGGTAATCCTAAATACGATCCCATACCGCCTTCATTTTGAATTCCCGTAATCCTTTTGATAGCTTCCTTTGTCTCTTCTGCAACTTTTGCACCAAAAGATATGGCAGATTTGTCCATGTTCATCACTTGCCCATAGTCATTGTTATACTCCTGTATCACTTGCATTAAATTGGCACATAAACTTTCAGAAGCTTCACTCATAAAGAGGCTGTCATCTACAAAAAGCAGATGACTAATTGTAATCCCTTGATCTACTAGTTGGATCCCTTTTATCATGTCTCTTTGCTCTGCTTGTTTCAATTGAAAGATTAGACCTTCTGTGCATAAAACAAATAGGAAAGGCGACATCGGATCTCCCTGCTGAATTCCTCTTTGTGGTTGAATTAAGCCAAACGGTTAATTGTTGATAAGCACCGCGAAGGAAGGGGTTAAGATACAAAACATTGTCCATTAGATCCATTTGGATGAAATCCCAGTAACTTCAACATAAGCTTCACATAGTTCCATTCAAGCCTATCATAGGCCTTAGACAAATCTGATTTGATTGCTAAGTGATTTCCAGCCACCTTCTCATTCGCTTTGAGTGCATGAATCATCTCATGTGCAATTAATATATTGTATGATATGAGTCTGGAAGGGACAAAGGCAGATTGTGTTGGTGATATTATCTTGTCCAACATTGGTTTCAAACGATGTACCATCACCTTGGATACAATCTTGTAGAGAGTAGAGCATAAGCTAATCGGTCTCATATCTGTCATTTTGCAGGGTTTCAGAATTTTTGGGATGAGGCTAATGTGAGTGAAATTCCATTCTAAAGGAAATGAGCCAGTGATAAAAAATTGTTGCACTTCATATACTACCTGGTCCTTTAGAATCCCCCAAAAAATGCTTGGAAAAAACCCGCCGTCATACCGTCAGCTCCTGGGGCCGCTTTTGATCTGATTGAAAAAAGAGCTTTTGTGATTTCTTTTGGTGTCACCGGTTTTATAAGTTTTTGATTCATTGATCTGGAAACTTTTTTGGTAAAGCCTTGATACTTGTGTCTGTTTATAGGAAGCGCCGACGAATTAAACAGATTCTGGAAATACTTTGATGCTATATCCCCTTTTGAAGCTTCTGAGAAGTGTCTTGTACCATCATGAGATAAGAGATAATCCAGATTCTTTTTTGTTCTGGCATCTTTAACAGTCGCGTGAAAAAATTTTGAATTCCGATCTCCTTCTTTTAACCACTTTTCCCTACTTTTTTGGCTCCAAAAAGATTCTTCTTCCTTGTATGCTTTAATTAGATCTGCTTTCAACTTACACACATATTGTTGAGAAGGATACTCTGCCGATTCTTCAATCTCTAATTCCATTTGCAATGCTTTGATTTTGAGTTCTGAATTGGTGTTGTTGTCTTTTTTCCAAGCACTTATTGCCTTCCTGCACAACCTGATTTTATCTGAGACAGTTCTCTCCCTTTCTCTATGATTAGCACTCCAAGTTTGTCTTATAACATTGGCAAAGCCCTCCTTTGTAATTAACCTTTTGTCGAATCTGAAGGATCCTCTGAAAGATTGATTTTGGGGCAGAAGCTTGAGCCATACGGGTCTATGGTCGGACCCTCTCTTCTCCATAAACTCTTGGCAAGAAGCTGGAAATAAATCACGCCATTTTTTGTTTGCAAAACAACGATCCAGTTTACTCTAGATCCATAATTTGTGTCTCCAACCTCCCCAAGTAAAGCTATTACCTTCAGACGGTAACTCGGTAAGATGGCATAAGGCGAGCATTTCAGCAAAAGGTTGAAAAGAGGCTGCACTCCGCCTTGGACCTCCTGTCTTCTCTTCATTGTGCAAAATTTCATTAAAATCACCAAGGATGCACCAAGGTCCAATCCTACCAGATCCAATTCTTAAAGTTTTTCCCATATCAAGTGCCTAAACTGCTGTACAGGTTCTCCATAGACAAAAGTCACATAAAAACTTAAGTTTCCCCATTTAATATGAACATCCAAAAGATTTTCTGAAACATACAAAAAATTTAGGGCCATGCCACTTTTCCAAAAACAAGCTAAACCCCCACTAAGCCCTGTGGGATTGACAGTAAACACTCTGTCATATCCTAACCAAGCCTTTATATCCACCAAAACATTGTACTTATTTTTAGTTTCCATAAGAAATAAAATATCAGGGAAAATCGAAGTGCGAAATTCCCTGAGACGAGGAATCACCAAGTCTTGGGGCTTGCCCAATCCTTGGCAATTCCAGCTTACAAAATACATTATTCATTGGACGGTCCCAAACCGGGGACCATTCCTATCTTGGCTTTCTTTGACTGTTCATTCCTTTCTTTGCTTGTCTCATCTGCTTTTCTTTTCTTGTGCATTCCTTCAGTTGAGTCTTCTGTGTCCTGAATAGAGATCTTATGTCTTACTTGAGTTGACCCTTTGTTACCCTTTAAAGGAGCTCTTCTGATATACTGTCTTTTCTTCCTGATACTAGGTCCTCCTGGTTCTGCTGATGAGAGTTGATGTACTTGTGGTGCCTCTGCTGCGAGTAATTGAGTCCCTTTCCCCTTATCCAGAGGGCTATTTGGATCAGGTGAAAAATGATTGGGGGGAGCTGAGCTAGTCCTATGTGCTTTGATGTAATCCGAGAGAAGCTTTGGCTTGTTTTGACCACAACTAGCAGTTTGGGATATTGCATCAGCTTCGAACTCAAATATATGTCCTTTTCCCTTATCCAGGTCTTTAGTGAAAACCGGCAGTTTCTCCAGGCTCATCACCAACTTCTGAGTAGTTAAACTTTTCTCTGCTTCTTTGATTGAAGCTAAGAGCCTAGCTTCTTTTATCTTCTTATCATCCCCTGTGTCTGCCAACAAGTATTTCCTCATTTCTTCTAAAACTTCAGGAACTATTTTAGGACGACCTGTACCTGTGTGATGAGTTACTTGATGCTCATGGATAAGTCCAAATAGAGGATCATCAGGTGTTATGATTGGAGGTTGACTCGGTGGGTTGCTTCTCTGGAAAGAGGGACTTGATTTCTCCTGCGTTTCCTTGCGAATAAGTGGACAGCTCGTCATTTCGTGGGTCATTCTCTGGCATTTGAAGCAACGTTTCTGAATCCATTCATAAGCAAATAAGACTGTCACATGTTCTCCTGAGGGAAGTACGAAGGTCTTTGATTTGCGAAGGGGTCTTGAGACATCACAAAAGATCCTAGCTCGAACATACTCCTTCGATTGGGACTTGGAAGTATCCAGAGCCACGACATCCACTCTTCCAATGAAATCTCCAATATACATGATCGTTGCTTCAGTATAGTGATCCACCGGGATGTTACGCATTTGAACCCAAATCAGGACAAACTAAAGGAAATCCGGTGGAGGTATTGCACTCCATCTTTCCAAGACTACCACCCGTCCATTGTGTGTTTGAATTCCTTTGTCTAATACCTCCTGCAAGTCATGTTCATGTTTGAAGACAAACTGGAACCTTTCTTTGGTTAAGGCTATGCCCCTGACCCTCTCCAATTTCTGCCACTTCCTTGGCGTATCCAACACTACATGTGAAACCTGTTGGCACTCTGGATTGACGATCCTTCCTACTAAACTCATTTCATTGTTTATTGCTGAAGAGAACTCAGGTCGGTTGGGGAGCGCAATCGGTTCTTCATCTTCTTCTATCGACATTTCAGCTAGGGCGCGATCCATTTCTGCAGACATGCTTCCTTACTTGTTCGAAATTGGGAATTTACGCAAACGCAATATAACCGATTTAAGAGAAAAACAGAGATCGAAGAAGAAATATCGTCGTCGATTAGAGCACTAGATGCGATTCTTGTCGAAACTTTTTGTGATGTGTGGCTAACT
This sequence comes from Iberis pinnata, assembly GCA_900406425.1. Lineage (NCBI taxonomy): Eukaryota > Viridiplantae > Streptophyta > Magnoliopsida > Brassicales > Brassicaceae > Iberis > Iberis pinnata. The sequence goes on along the minus strand of OVBE01005029.1, from coordinate 10,949 downwards.
CAACTGTAGCGGACGGTGGAGCGCAACTTTCGAGGCTTAAAGTGATATCCAAAGCTCTATACTCAGTAAAAGGAAACCTTCTACTTGAATAAGAGAGTTCTCTGCCCCAACTAAAGGAGAGTTATCGACTATTGTAATTAAGCTTAACTTATTTTCCTGTTATTTTAATTGTTATTTTAATGTAGACTGAGAACCAAACAGGTTCACTAAAATAAAAAAAAAGATGAAAACTTCTGTCACTGCGCACCACTTTTGTTGAAGATCTTACACATTATTCAAAAATGTGTTTATCCTAATGTTATTGAATAATTAATTGTCAGATTTTTTTGTTTATTTCCAATAGTATTGATAAAGGTTCAATTATTTGTTATATGTAAAAATTTATGAATCTATTTAATTTATTTCTAGAAAATTAATTTTAATTTTTTTAGGTTCAAAAAAGATCTCCAATCGTAACAGCAAAACAACTTGAGCTTGCAGCAAATGTTTTCACTGCTGTTAAACGAGCAAAAAAAAAGGAATAAGAAACTTTTTACAAATGGTGTGTGTTTCAGATGAGAGCATACCAAGATGCATATGAACAAACTGTACAGCTGAGAGTGAAAATCGACAAAAAATGCAAAGATATATTTGCTGTATGCTTTGTGGGCTATCATGATTTTAATATTACAGGAGAATTGGATCATCAAAAAAAAAAATTAAAGAGGAAGCTCAAGATTTACTTAATAAGAATGTAATTTTTAATGTTGATTACGACAAAATGGATTTTCCAAAATCAAGACGTTGATTTATTTATTTTTTACATTTTTTATTATTATTATTAGTTTTAATATTTTAGGTTTTGGAATCATTTTATTTATTTTTTTGTCTCGAATTTTTTGGTTCAACTAATCATCTATTTTATAAATTCCTTGTCATCAATAATTTTGGTAACATTTAATGATCCTATTAAATTTTTAATATATATTGTTTATGCTTGAACTTAATTACATGTTTTATATATATTTTTTTGTTCATAAGAAAATTTTGTTTCATGACGCCGGTGACTCCTTCAAATCCCCGGTACTCTCTGCAAATCAATTGCCTCCTCTTGGGCCCGTGCAGGTTGATTCGCCAACTGTTGGCAATGCTACTGGGCTTCAAAATCCAATTGTTGATCCAGGGAATGTGAGTCCATATGTTCCCCACGAATCTCGGCCCACTTCGACAAAAGCATGGGTCATGAATGCATTTGGCCCACCTGTGTTACCTTCTGCGATTGGGCCTCTTGTCCCTTCTGCTTCTGGGCTTTTTGTTGAGAATGGGCCCATGGTACCTTCGGGTTTGGGCGCTGACGTGGGCGTGCGTGAGGGAGACAACTTACCTGTTGGGCTGGCCGCGAAAGATGTGGGCTTATTGGACAATAGTCCAATTTCAACAAATTTTAATAAAATGTTGTATGATGGGACAATGGGTTCGAAAGCAGGTTCGAGTTACGCGTTGGTTTCCTCTAATCGTCTATGTTCCTCTATCCGTCGGGAATTTGATGCACTGGTGGTAGGTTGACACTGCGGCCTTCATGGAGTAAAGCCACGGGGTGCCTAAGATCACATTGAACACCGAGTCTTGTTCCATAACAACAAATTTAACCATTTGGGGGGACCCTCCGGCCTGAACATGTATTTTAACCGTTCCGGTGGAAGAAACAGTTTCACCGTTAAACCCGTGAGTGTTCTGCTGTCGTCCTTGATTAGTTTGGCGCTGACTCCCATGTTGTCTAGCGTCCTTTTGAAAATGATATCCACCGAATTACTTCTGTCAATGAGGATTCTAGCTACCTCTATGTTCGCGATGACCAGCTCGATGACTAGAAAGTTGTTGTGAGGTTGACTTAGACCTCTTAGGTCAGCATCTTGGAATTCGAGTGGTGAAGAGGTCGGCACTATGTCAGTTCGTTCTTTTTGTGCGGTGACAGCTCGTCGTTCGGAGTTTCGGATAGATCATACGGAGTCGTTGCATGAGACTAGTCCTCCCATAATTACATTGACTCGCCTTCTAGGTAGTGAGCCTTCTGTAGCTCGGTCGTCAGGACTGCGATCTCGCGTTTGAGTAGGAGGTGCCATGTCATCGCTAGTATGCGAGCTCTTTTCTCGAACTGTACTGACTTGGTGGGCCTTATCCTTGGTAGATGAGTTGTGCCACGTGTTTCCACCTTGTCGTCGGTCGTTATTTCGGCTTCTGTTAGTATTAATTTTGCCGTCCTGGAACTTCTTCAGAAGGAGGGCTTGTAGATGTCGTCAGTCTGCGTTTTTGTGTCCGGTTCGTTTGTGGAAGTCATAATACGCCTCTGGATCGTTATCGTAAGGTGGGGGCTGGTCGGTGCTTTTCTCACTATCCGTGATTTCATAAATGGCACGTCCTCGCCTATCCCTCGAGTAATGTTGCCTTGGTCCTCGGGGTATTTCCTCCTTATCTCAGCTAGGTCTTGTGCCGTGGTGCCTTTTAGACATCGCGGCATGCTCATCCTCTATCTCGATGAATTTGTTGGCTCGATGGAGTGCGTCCTCTAGTGTTTGCGGAGGGTTAATGAGTAGCTCGTCCTTGAACCTTGATTTGAACCATAGTGCCTTTTGTAGTGCGACAATAGCCCCCTCGTCGTTGATCATGATACGAGCTACGACTACTTTGAACATGTCAATGAAATCTTTAAGTGATTCATCTTCGTGCTGGGACAGAGTCCACAGATCGGTTGTTGATGCTTTCTTCGCGATGTACATGGAGTAGTGCTTGACGAATACGGTTGAAAGCTGTTGAAACGTGTCGATGGTTCCAGGCTCCAGACGGGAGAACCTATCCAAAGCCGAACCTGACAAATTTTCAACAAAAAGTTGACACAGACCTGCATCTCGTTCTTCTGGCGAGAATTAAGCTTGCGTCATAGCGATGGTGAAAGCTGTCAAGTATTGGATCGGGTCACTCTTGCCGTCATATCCTGTGAACTTGATTTTAGCGGAGTGCTGAACTTAGATGTCGGTAACTCTCCTTGAAAACAGGGTTCGTTGAGTATCTTTAATGGCGCGGAGGATATCGGGGGCCGAGCTGGTGGCCTGGTGTACTTGCGAGGTCATGATCTTCAACTGTTCGCGGATGTTCCGCATCTCAGTATCCTCGGTCATGCTCCTGAACCTGGTCGCGTTTGTGTTGTCTGATCGACCTTGATGTCCATATGTATCGGGAGTTTAGTGAGATGCTCCGAACAGGTTTCGGTTGACTGTGCGTGCGTCCTTTTCCTCTGTGGATGCGGTGTTACCGTCCAGCTGTGCTATTAGGGTTTGGGACTCTGCTCTCAGCTTGGCGGTTTCTGCCTTCTGCTCTTTTATCTGGTTTAGCAGATCTTGCAAGGTGATTTCCGGGGTTTCTTCTCCGTGGTCAGATCCCGTCTTTCCAGCATGATCGTCTTTGTTTGTTAGGTCGATGGTAGATTCATCTGGTGCTTTTTCGATTAATCTTGTGGTTATTGCTTCAAGTTGTTTGTTCCTGCAAAGATAAATCACAAATTTCTCTAGCAAGTCCCCACAGACGGTGCCAACTGTTGAATCAAGACTTAACAAATATGTTTAAATCGTTGATCTTGTGGGTAAAAGCTATGGAGAATTTCATATATGTTTAAGGAATAATTACACAGGTATTTATAAAATATATGATTAAAATCCTAATTACATTGATTAACCTTAATGGGCCTCGAGCTGGAAGGCCCAGCTCGTCAGATCGGGCCACCTAGGCATTGCTCTTCTAAGCCCCTTTTTCCTCTTGATGTCGGCGTCCAGCTGGGTCTTGAAACGAAATGGGCTTTTTGGGTAGGTGCTACACCTGGTATCAACACGGTGCATCAATGCAACTCTAAGAAACAAGAATTGCAACGATTAGTATAATAATTGCATTTGGAGTTGGATTAGCATTTTTAGTGGTAGAGAGAGAGATATTCCACTACAATTTCAGTGGTCAAAATAAAGTAAAGAGATGAAACCACAAAAATGGATGTTAGGAACTTTTTAGTGAAAGAGTTTATCCAAACCGAAGCATACTCGAGACAAGGCATATTCTCGATCAAGCAAGAGTCTTGTGACAAATCTGTAATGTCAAACTCTTTTTATGACGGAGTATTGATAACCAGAGATCGATCAGTATATACATCAGTTTCATTTGGGCATGACATATTATAATTACAGTACCATAAAAACTGTAAAGAAGGCACGTTGATACTAAACTTGGCCACATTGTCATTCTTGTTCCGTTTCACACTTAAATCTCTAAGAACAGGGCAGCTCGATAATAACCTAACAAGAGAAGTATCGTCTTCATACAACACATGGTGAGGTTGAGAATTCTTAGGAATGAGAGGCGAGAACAAGAAGGAAAATTCACAAGAATTTTGTGGGATAGTTCAAGTTGGTCGAGAGTTTTGCAGCTGTATAGGCTCTTTGGCAATCTAGTTGTATTTGCGGACAATTTAAGCTTCAAAACAGCCGAAAAACGCAGCGATTAACAGCGTTTTCAACCACTTTTCCAAGATCAGCATCATTAGGACACAAAATGGTCCGAGATTGATAATCAAAACTTTTAAGTAAGTTGCTTTATGAAATTCCATTGACTTGTTAAGAAACCACCAAACACTCTTTTTGCTTTCATCATCACAATCGTTAATATCATGGTCGTATTTGAACTCAAGCCAAGGTAGCAATGTCTAGATAAAACACAACCGTTTAGAAAAATCATGGTGTGTACTGCATCTTTTATCGAGATAGACATCAATATCGTCACAAGGAAATCGTCGGGTAAAGCACTGTACCTTTCTTCACCAACAGTTTCCTTTTTTGTATTTCCTTTTATTTCTAGCAAACTTTGGTGGATACAATATCTATCTATGGCCAAGCCTGTAAATGAAGCCTATCAACTGATTAACAATCTAGCTCAAAGCAATAAAAATCACTATCCTAACTATGATCGAAGAGCAAGGTCAACTACTTTAGAATCTTCTGAACTTACAGAGGTAAAAGGACTTCTCACTCAACTTCTGAAGAACCAAAATTAGAAACATGTCAGTTTCGCTGAAGATGTAGAGAAAATTGAAGCATATTGTTTTGCTATTAAAGAGCCTGATAATGTAGAAGAATTGAGCTATGTCAGTAGTCAAGGTCAAAGAGTTTTTAATCAAGGTTTCAATCTAGGTTACAACAAGGGTAATCTTTCTTTGAGAAGCACTAATGTAGCAAATCCCCAAGATCAAGTTTATTCTTCTCAACAAAACACCTTTGTGTAGAAATCTGGACAAGCTTTCGGTCAGAATACAGGTGGGAATGGTTTACAACGAAACCAGAATAGGAACTTTGTGCAGAATTAAAACTTAGGTGGTTTTCAAACAACCTCTCAGCATGGGTTTCAATGAGGAACTCCACCTCAAGACATCAAGGTAGAATCAACGATCAAGAATATCTTGGAAAGCCAGCAACAGTATGAAAAGAACCTATATGTCAAGTTGGAAAGCATGTATAATGACTTGAACAACAAATTTGAGTCATTGTCAAATCATGTGAAGAAGCTCGATCTATAAGTAGCTCAGACTTCAGAAGCTGTGAAAAGACAAGCTGGTGTTCTTCCTAGGAAGGTTGAAGACAACCCAAAAGGCTACTTTAAGGCCATAAATTCGGATGTTGATGAGAAAAAGGATGACTCTGAAAAATCTGCAGTTTTTAGAAGTTTCAAAAAAGATGCAGAGAAGGAGATTGATCGATCCAATTATACGTAAACTTCTAGAGAACTCACACAATGTTACAGATGTGTCACACGGTGATGTAGAAGTTGAGTTGGTGGATTCGGGTGTCGAATCTGAACCAGTAATGGAAGAACCACTTAGAATATGATAAAGAAAACATGTATCGTATGTTCGACTCAAATATTATATCACATACAACACTCGTAGCCAATCCGAAAAATTACACGCGTCTCATCTACCTGACACACCATCATTGCCCTCTAAAATGCTCCAAGCTACAACTTCTCATCCTATTTCATGTTATGTCTCTAATTGTGGTTTTTCACAGAGACATCAAGTTTTTCTTGCTATTGTATCTGCGGGGAGAAAACCAAGAAATTAGAAGGAGGATATTTTTGATGAAAGATGACGAAAGCATTGAAAAGTGAAGTAGATGCATTCGAATTGAATAAGACTTGGGTTTTGGAGAATCTTCCAAAAGGAAAGAAAGCCATAAGAAGTAAGTGGATCTTCAAAATCAAGTACAATGCGGATGGGACAGTTGAAAGATACAAAGCAAGACTTGTTTGTCATGAAAATTTTTCAAGTGGAAAAGAAAGATTATGATGAGACATGTGTGCCAGTGGCTAAGATGACGACTGTTCGGACTTTGCTGCAAGTGGTTGTAGCAACGGATTGGGAAGTTCATCAAATGGATGTGAACAATGCATTCCTACATGGTGACTTGGAAGAAGAAGTGCATATGAAGCTTCAGCCGGGTTTCAAGTCCGATGATCCCAACAAGGTATGCCGTTTGAAGAAATCTCTTTACGGTTTAAAACAAGCACCAAGATGCTGGTTTGCTAAACTAACAAATGCGTTGAAGAAATTTGGATTTGTAAAATCCTATTCGGATTAATCGTTGTTCACATACATAAAGGGAGACAAGAATATTGGGGTATTAGTCTATGTGGATGATTTGGTAGTGGCTGGAAATGACCTATGTATGCTTACAAAGTTTAAAACATACTTGAGTCAGTGTTTCAAGATAAAAGACTTGGGTAAACTCAAGTATTTTCTTGGTATTGAGATTGCAAGAGGAGAACAAGGCATGTATAAAATATGCATTTGATATAATTTCAGAAGCAGGATTACTTGGCTGCAAACCAGTGTCTACACCAATTGAACAGAACCATAAATTGCTTTCATAAAATAGTCCATCATATAAAGATCCAACAAGGTTTCAAAGAGTTGTTGGACGACTTGTGTATCTAACTATCACACGTCCAGAGTTGTGTTACACAGTTCATGTTTTGTCAGAGGTTATGCATGATCCCAGAGAAACTCATTGGGATGCAANGGTCAAGGAATAATGCTTCTAGCTAAGTGTGATTTGAAAGTTCGAGTCTTTTGTGACTCTGATTGGGCTTCTTGTCCAAGGACTAGAAGATCTTTGTCGGCTTATGTTGTGTTCTTGGGAAATTATGTTGTTACTTGGAAAACAAAGAAGCAAGATATTATGTCTCATTCATCGGCAGAATCCGAGTACAGAGCTATGACAGCTACATTATGTGAACTCAAATGGTTGGAAAGATTACTTGCAAATCTTGGAGTAAAACAAGAAGAACCTATGCAAATGTTTTGTGATAGCAAGTCAGCCATACATATAGCAGCAAATCCGGTTTTTCATGAGCGAATAAAGCATATAGAAGCTGATTGTCATAGTGTGAGAGATGCAGTTCAAGATCGACTCATTATCACGCCACATGTGAAGACTACAAAACAAGTAGCTGATTTGATGACTAAGGCTTTGGAGAGTTCAACCTTTCAGTATTTGATGTGCAAGTTGGGCATATGCAATCTACATGCTCCAACTTGAGGGGAAGAATTGAGAAGAGTCTAGTGGGCTTTAAGTATATGAGCTTGTTGTATATGATTATAGTTTCCCTAGGTATAAATACATAAGAACTCTCACTTTATAAATCAATCAATTCAATATATCGATTCATACGATCTCTTTACGGAATTAAACATTGATATATTAATCAAAACTTCCAAAAGACATAACCAAGATGAAAATAGCAACACTATATTTATGCAAAACATATATAAAACCATGATCAAGTCAAAACAAGTGACTATGATGAAGTCAAAACATTTGCTTGATTCACCACCTTCAAAGATACGAGGTAATTTGCTATGTTTAGGATTTAAACAAAAGTTGAGATGTTAATGAAACCCTATGAATAACTTTCAACTTCTCCTTTATTGTATCTCTATTTTCAAGATTGATTGTGGATTTCAGAATGATTGTTGCTGTTTTTAAGCACTTGGAGTTATGTAAGATGTATTCCACCAATTCTTCATGTTCTTCTGTTCCTCCATAATCTATCAACGTGAAATCCTCTAGACTTGATGACAAGCAATCGGGAATAGAGCTCGATTTCCTCCATGAAGGAGAGGCATTAGGGAGTTCATGAGTGCATCTCTGAGAAACAACAGTTGAAACGATTAGTATAATATTTGCATTTGGACTTGGATAGTGAATTAATATAGTAAGTTGGTAACGTAACGTACATAATCAACTATAAGTAATTTCAGTTTAGGAGTATTATGAAGCAAGAGCGGGAAAGAATCCAACCAATCTGAATTACTTGGACTTATCATATACTCTATTAGCCGAGAGAATTTGATGGTGGGACAACACAGAGCCTGTGATGATGAACAGAAGCATGAATACACAAGTAACTTGTTAAAATCACAAAGGGGAGATAGAGATAGAGAGAGCTATACCATTACAATTTCACTGGTCAAAATCAAGCAAAGAGACAAGACCATAGAAATGGATGTTAAGAACTTTTTAGTGAAAGAGTTTATCCTGACCAAAGCACCTTCGAGACAAGGCATATTCTCGATCGAGCAAGAGTCTTGTGAATAATCCGTAATGTCAAACTTTTCTAATGACGGAGTATTGATAACCAGAGATCTCTCGGTATATACATCAATTTCATCTGTATTATAATTATGGTACCATAAAAACTGTAAAGAAGGCACATTGATACTAAACTTGGCCACATTGTCATTCTTGTTCCGTTTCACAGTCAAATCTCTAAGAACAGGGCAGCTCGATAAGAACCTAACGAGAGAAGTCTCGTCTTCATACAGCACATGGTGAAGGCTGAGAATCCTTAGGAATGGGAGGCAAGAACAACAAGGAAAATCCACAAGAATTTTGTGGGATAGTTCAAGTTGGTAGAGAGTTTTGCAGCTGTATAGGCTCTGGGGCAATCTAGTTGGATCCGCGGACCATTTAAGCTCCAAAAGCAGCCCAAAAACGCGGCGATTAACCGCGTTTTCAACCACTTTTCCAAGATCAGCATCATTAGGACACAATGGTCCGAGTTTGATAATCAAAACTTTTAAGTAAGGTGTTTTATGAAATTCCATTGACTTGTTAAGAAACCACCACACACTCTTTTTGCTTTCATTATCACCATGGTCGTCTTTGAACTCAAGCCAAGGTAGCAGTGTCCAGATAAAACGCAATCGTTTAGACAAAATCATAGTGCGTACTGCATCTTTGGTCGGGATAGACATCAATATTGTCACAAGCAAATCGTCGGATAAATCACTGAATCTGTCTTCACAAACTACTTCTTCGATTCTCCCACCACAATTTTCTATCGTTTCTAGCATCTTACAAAACCCTAAAGAATTGATCCAAGCGTATGCATAAGATAAAGGGATCCCTAAGATAAATATGCTATAGCTAATTAGGATCTTCTTTTATATATATCCAAAAATATATTCCTTAATTTTTTTTGTCAATAATATAACTTAAACTTTTCCTTATACCGTGATAAAAAATATATTTCCTTATATTTTGCATTTCAGTTTTTTTTCTAGTAAACTCTTGTGGATACAATATTTTTTTGGTTAAACACAATATCTAGCTATTGTTATAGTCTTATACGTGATGAAAACAATACTAAAAGGAAAATGTACAATTAAAAAAAAAAAAAAAAAAAAGATTTATAATATGAAAATTACAAAAATTGCAAAATATAGAGAGTTCTAAAAGAGAATCTAAAAATCGAATATATCACTGGGATCAGACTCGTTAGTGTTTGATGACTTAAGCTAGGAAAAGGAAATAAGAATTTTAGAAGATTATGTTAGATAAAATATTTAGGAGATATCTAAATATTAGAGATTATCTAAACTAATAAGATTTCCTATTCTTAGTGTTTACTAATTGAGTTAGGAATAGAAAATGTTTCTTGATTAGAAATAGGAACTAGAATTCTTATATAAGAAGATGCTGAGTTGTGGCATAACTTATGATGAGAGTTTATGAGATTTGAGAGGTTCAGGTTTTGAGAGATTTTCCAAAATCTAATAAAGAAGAGTTATTTCTTTATATATAAGGTTTATCATCCAACAATTGGTATCAGATCTTAAGGTGAAGTTCTGTATGAGATTTGCACGAAACGAATTTTGCACTAGATTTGCACGAAACCAATTATGCACGAGATTTGCACGAAACGAATTCTGCACAGAATTTGCACGAAACGAACTCTGCACAGAAGTTGCACGAAACCTATCAGAGCCTTAAGGTGAAGACTCGACCGGATCAGGATCAACAGAAGACGACTCACGTAATCAAGCATGGATAACGTGAGTAGGACACAACCTCGTTTGAGGGATGTTGGATCTTCATCCATTCAATGTCCAAAGTGGACATCGAAAAACAATATGGTTTGGGCGATGAAGATGAGAGTGATGGATGATGGTCAAGGACCCATAATAATAAACGGAAAAGGCATTAGTGAAGATAAGAAACAAGACAACAAGAAGAAAATAGATCAAGAAGGATCTAACGAACTAGGAGAGTTCGAGTATATGTTTAAAAACAAGGAAGAAAAAGAAATCATGGAGTTGCATGATGAATAAATCATTAAAGAAGAGGAAGATAACGTTTCAAGTGGAAACGTTTCCAGAAAAAATAACATTGATGTGATCAATGTTAATGAAGAAAGAGATGAAGACGTTCATGATGAAGAAGAAGAACATCAAGGTGATGGTGATGTCGAAGCCTACAATGAGAATAAACGTGAAGGAAACGAGAATGACGAATACGTACAAATACCGGTACTTCAATGTTCAATATGTCAAGTAACAAGACCACGTTATCATGATGATTACATGTTCCAAGCTG
>OVBE01005028.1:0-22566 GCA_900406425.1 Iberis pinnata | reverse complement strand
GAATCTCATATTTGTCAGCTGCTACAAAGAGTGCTCGAACATTTTTCTTCCCTTTTTACAGAAAGCATGGAGCCACTGCTGTATATGAACTCAACAAAAGCCTCTAACTCTTCTTGATTCATCTCCGAGAAAGTTACTGTCTCGATCTTCTTCTTAGAAGCCTTGAATTTGTCTGATTTTATGATCTTCTTAAGTACCTTTGACCGTGCCGCCTATTAACATTCCATACATTATAAGCATTTCAAGTACGAAAACGAATTAGAAGCATCTACTCAGGACCTGAGGCTAAGCAGAATAAGTACGAGTTTGCAGTTTATTTTATATTTTCAAAACAGTTTTTGAAATTTTATTTGAAGAACCTGTCAATGTTTTTTATTTTATATTGCGGGTTTTAAAGTCTTTGCATTAGAATAAATATAAATTACCAAAACAACTTTGTGGGCGGAGATAGCTACATTCTTATCAATGTCTCCTGCCTTGAGATATACATCAGCATGCAATTTTTCTTTAAAGACCGTTGTAAACCCATCCAAGAAAATACCGTAGTTGTTCTGCTTTGCCATAGCTATTCTACTTTTGTTTATTAAAAGAAATTTTGAGGTTGATTACTTAACCGATGGTGAGTTATATGGAGTTAAGAAAACCCAACAGATGAGTCATTTACACCAAAAGTCTTAATTAAATCCCAACGGTTGGGTTGCCTTCGTCTCTTCGAATTCCGAATGGAACCCAAACGGACGTATTTCCAAATTAAAAGAACAAATTAGTAATAGAATTTGAGAAAATTATTAAGTTGGTTGGTCGATGTGTTACTGGAATTAATGAGGTTGCTTCGTTTGCTCCATATAAATAAGTTGCTTGAACAATCGACCTATGAAACCAAGCGGATTTAATTTACACTATCAAAAGCCCAATCAAGAATAAACCAACCTATTTATCAAAAAAAAAAAAAAGAATAAACCAACCTTTAAACTTTCGAAAATAAATTAAATTGAAAAACTAAACTATAAAAAAATAATCTAAACTTAAAAGAAAAATATTGAATTATAAACTCTTAAAATTCATTTTTAATATTTGAGGTATTTTTTGAAAAATAATGTTTCTAGTGATATTTTGGAACAAAAATTAATTTATTTTTTTGAACCAAAATTTATATTGGTGGTATTTTGTGTACTTTCAAAAAAAGGTTAATACAATATTTGTATTTACATAAAACATTATTTTCTAAAAAAATCAACCATTAAAAACAATATTTGCTTGATACAAATAATTATCATAACAAAAAATACATTTTTTCTCAAAAAGTAATAACATCACTTAATTTAAAGCAAATAGTTTTATTGTATGTTAAGTTTGGAGCAGGTTGTCAAACTTAATTAGTTTTATATTTTAGCTTAGATGTGTTTGTTTGTTTAAGCAACAATTAAAGACACGAAATTTAACAAGTCTCTATAGATAGGTCTCGTGAAGGATTCCTTCCCCTCAAATCCACTAGAACCAAAATATTAACACAAGTATTGACATTGTTGCAGAATACAACAAATAAGAGATACATGAAGGACAAAACTCTTAACATTAATATATATATAGGTTCTAAATTCCATAAGTAAGTGTTTAAACCTTATTGTGGAATAATGGACATTTATAAATTCAAATAAGAAAATAATCCAAAAAAATTGTCTATTCCTAAAGAAAAATAAACTATAAGATTATGTCAAATCTTATATAGAAATTCAAAATTCTACTATCAATGGACATTCTACATTCTACTAGGAATATGAATTATCCCAAGACATATAAATACATCTTCTCTCTCACATGTTAAAGAGAATTTGAGAATCCGGAAAATATTTTACAACTAAAAGGAATAAAAGCTAAAGAGGTTCTTAAGGGTTCCAAGATAAATATGACATTATTTTGAGAGATTATTTTGATAGCTCTTATTAAAGTTGTTATTGATCTTTGATCTTTATATATTAATAAAGATAAACGTTTCTCATAAGTCATAAGTAATACAGTCAAATTTCTAAAGGGCACAAAATGTTTAGAAAATCCTAACAATTGGTATCAAAGCTCCATGAAGAGTAAGAAGCCGCACATGTGCATGTAGGCGATTTCAGATCTAAAGGATATGGAAGCTAGATTTGAGATCGAGAAGTTCAATGGTAAATGAGACTTTGGCTTATGGAAATACAAGACAAATGATTCATCAGTTCAAGGTGGAGGTTTTTCTTCTAAAGTTTTAGAAGAATTGGAATCTAAAAAGAGCAAGGTAGATTCCATGGTGGAATCGAAGGAGGATATGTCTAGGGAAAATAGAGAGACCAAACCACCTTTAAGGTCTAAAGTGGAAGTTGGAAAAGATGATGATGTTGCAAAGGAAAAGATTGAAGCAAAAGAATTTCAGATACAGAAGCCTAATCGTTTCAAGAAGGATTCTAAAAATTGCATCAATGGTATTTCAGACATAGATGGTACTACATAATCTATGAGATTTATGTTAAAAGTTAATGAACAAGAATACGAGATCACTACTACAACAGCATCATGACAAGAAAAAGTAATTGTTGAGAAGCCCCAACAAAGTTGCGATCTCCTCCAAGTCAGGTAAGGAGGAAGATGCTCTAGATAGCTCCACTTCTAGGGTCTCAACCTCGCAGGGACAGGAAATAAGTTAGCTTTCGGATAAGGAGAAGTGAGAAAACTCAAGAAAAAGAGTGATGGAAAGTTACCTGGAGTAAAAAAAAAAGTTGAGGAACATGTCAAATTAGAAAGGATATGCAAAAGGGAAGGGATATCACAGGTTAGTGAAATCAAAAGAAAAAAAGAAGATCATATGAAAGGAATAGCTTACTGAAGCTCAAAAGAGTCGCGACAAGGAACAAACTCACTGGAAACTCCATGGAATTTGGAGATGAGTCGAGTTGGTCGGCGCAAGAGAAGGGAGAAGATGAAGCCAAGGATTTGAGTTTGTTGACTCAAACCTGCACGGGAGCCAAATGAGATATGGGCCAAATTGAGTTTAAAATTCGGTTGGACTTTTGGCAGAAAGGTGCATGAACTTCATAAAGAGATGGGCCAAATTTGGAGTAATTTGGCTAGGCCTCGTTTAGTGGATCAAAAGGAAAATTGGGTTAAGCTAAGGAAATAGCTTATGAGCTCAAATCTGATTTGGATAAGGTGATTAAGAAGGTGGAGTTTGTGGAATAATGAGAATTAATAAATCCAAATAAGAATATGATTCAAAAGAAAAGGAAATGTCTATTCCTAAAGAAAATGAAAATATAAGAATAGACATAATCTTATATGCAAATTCTACATTCTACTATGAATGAAAATTCTACATTTTTCTAGAAATATGAATTATTGAAAGACCTATAAATACATCTCTTCTCTCACATGTTAAAGAGAATCCAAGACTCTGAAAATTCTTTTACAACTAAAGGGGTTTTTAAGGGTTTCAAGATAAATACAACGTTATTTTGAGAGATTATTTTGATAGATTTTATTAAAGTTGTAATTGATCTTTGGTCTTTATATATCAATAAATATAAACGCTTTTCATAAGTTATAAGTAATACCAGTCGAATTTCTAAAGGGCACAAAAGGTTTAGAAAAACCCAATCAAATGGGCTATCTATATCACTAAAGCCCCATCTATTTAACTTCTCCTTATTTTTGTGTTGGACCCAATAAGGAGCTAGCCTGAGAAGAGTTACTGCAAGGCCCAATCTTCACAGTTCTTGCAAGATGAGTAACTTGAAACATAGGCTTAAACCCAACGTGTCTTCAGTGTTTTTGCGAGGTCTCATCCACATGTTTCTCCTCCAATTGCTTTTGGTACTTGTCATAACACTACAATGAATTTAAAACCTTATTCAGGCAATCATCAAATAATTCATTATGTTGATGATTTTTAAGATTATGTGCTGTAAAATCAAATGAATTATCATCTCATTCACTGTCTTGTCTTTATATTCATCCTTATTTTTCTTCTCATGAATAAACCGCATATTAACAACATGCACATATTTCTATTAGTTAATTGCTTCAGTAAAATAAAATTTGAACTTACTTTATTATACTAAATATAGTAAATTATGAGAAAATTTGATTATCAAACAAAAAAAAGGTGAATTTTTGAGCAAAATATGATTCTTGCTCTTGATCTTTAATTGATACTTTTAAAATGTTTTTGAGTTATAGAAATTATAGAACAAAAGACACAAACATGTGGTCACCCGGAGTTCGTCACTACAGACTACGTCTCTGAGCAGATTCGCTATATAATTTTTGATTACAAGTTAATGAATACAATTTCTTATGCTTGCATATACAACAAAAACAGAGTAATGCGAGCTAAAACAGAGACTCAGAGCTTCAACTTCTACTCGCCGGTGAAGAAGAACACTCTGACCAATAAGCCTTTTGAGAACACTCTCTCTCACTAGCTCAAGAATGATTCACACACCTTCTCTTAATCAACTTGGAAGTATATACTCTGCTTGTTAATTATGTTGTAACCTCCTAACCACCTTTAACGACATCAAGCTTCCTTTACATTGAAATTATGTCGTTTCAGAGATAAGTAAAGAGGCCTTCAAGTTTTTTTTTTGGGCTTATACAGGCCCAGAGAAGAGAGAACTGTGCTGACCCAAAAGAAAGACTTATCTCACAAACTCCATCTTCAGACAGCTTCTCGACTTCTACGTAGAAAAAACCTAAGAGAAAGAAACGGCGACTGCATCTTCCACTTTAGTCGCACATGTAACAATGAATCTAAGCTCAAACCATCATTCAACAACAACTGAAGCTTTCTTACACATTCTGCAAGTCTTAAACAGGTAATAATCCCTTTTGACTTATCACCTTTTGATAATCTCTGACTTCTGACCTAATCTCTCTTCTGATTTTCAGGAAACTACCATAAACAAATCTTTTGGGATTCTTTTCATATTCCCTTCTTTAAGCTTAATTTAAGACGAATCAAGTAAACCCAAAACTTCCATCTTATTCAGCTCTTGACCTTGTCAAATCAACTGTCAAAACCATATTCATTTGATTCTTCAAGCCTTTCTATTTATAGATACAATCACTACAGACACACTCCACCTGAAACTGATAACCTCTTCTCAACTTCAGAACCACTCATATAGGTAACTCTCTCCCTTTACTCAGAATGAACTGAAACCAGTCTTGTTTACAAGTATAAAATTGTTGAGCATTTGCTAACTCTTTGAATTTTTCCCTTGTGAGGTAACTTTACTGGTCTTAAGAGTTACCAAAGCCTCCTCCTCATCCGACCTTTAGCAACTCAAAACAGAGTTCAAACTTTTGACGAGGTAAGCTTTTAGTTAAGAAATCTGCTGCATTTAGATTTGTATGAACTTTAGATAGAACCACTTCACCACTAGCCAACATATCTTTGATAAAATGATACTTAGTAGCTATGTGTTTAGTTCTCTCGTGAAACACTGCATTCTTAGCTAGGGAAATTGCACTTTGAGAATCACAATTAATCTTTACTGCTATAGCATCATAACCCAATTCTCTGCATATTTCTTTAAGCCACACAACTTCTTTAGCTGATGCAATCAGAGCTATATACTCAGCTTCTGTAGTTGATAAGGCAACTACTGACTACAAATTTGATTTCCATGAAACTGTGTTTCCCCATAACTGAAACACCAAACCAGTTACAGATCTTCTTCTATCAAGATCTGTAGCATAATCTGAATCACAAAACCCCTCAATATTAAAACTTGAACCTTTTGTAAATGTCAAACCCATAATTGAAGCTTGCTTAAGATACCTAAGTACCCATTTGACTACTGACCAATGATCCTTACTAGGTTTAGACACAAAATATGCTAACTAAACCAACATCATATGCTAAGTCTAGCCTTGAGCCAATCATAGCATACATTAAGCTGTCCACTGCACTAGCATAAGGAATAGACTCTGTTTCCTTTGCTGCATCTTTGTACTCTTGTTTAGTTAGACTCTTCCATATAAAATGAGGTGCTATAGGAGTAGAAGTAGCCTTAGCTTCTGCATTCCAAAAGTTTTAATCACTTTTTCAAGATAGCTTGTTTGAGATAACACCAAAGTTCCCTTTTCTCTATCTCTAATTATATCTATACCTAGGATCCTTGAAGCCTTTCCTAGATCCTTCATTTCAAATTCTTGATTTAAATTTTCTTTGACCCTTCTAACTTCACTCTTGCTTGGTGATGCTATTAACATGTCACCAACATATAACAGTAAGTACACAACCATCTCTGTATAACTCCCCCTTGGATACACACACGAATCAAAATTACTTCTAGCAAAACCTTGAGTCTTCATGAATTCATTAAACCTCAGATTCCATTGTCTAGGAGCCTGTTTCAGGCCATACAGAGACTTCTTTAGTAAACAAACTTTGTTTTAATCCCCTTTCTGTACAAAACCTTCAGGTTGATTCATTAGAATCCTTTCATCTAGGTTTCCATGCAAAAAACAGTTTTGACATCCATCTTTTCTAATTCATAATCTAAATTTACCACAACAGAGAACATCAGCCTAATTGAAACGTTTTTGACTACAGGAGAAAAAAATCTCATTGTAATTAAAACCTTCTTTTTGATAAAAATCTTTAGCTACTAATCTGGCTTTATACCTTTGCTTCTCAACTCCTGGAATACCAGGTTTTAGCTTGAATACCCACTTGCATCCAACAACTTTCTGATTAGGTGTCTTTTCAATTAGAACCCAAGTGTTATTCTTCTTTAATGATTCAATCTCATCACATGCAACATTGTTCCACATTTTCTTGTATTTACTTTCCATAGCTTCATCATAGTTTTTAGGTTCTTCCTGTTTAATGTCTTCAGCTGCTGATAAAGCATAGCCTACAAAGTCAGAGTCTTCAAACCTTGATGGTGGTCTAATATTGACTCTTCTAACTCTATCCCTTGCCAAAAGATAGTCACTAGGAACAATTTCTTGTTCTTCTTTTTCTTCTGAGTCATATGTACCTTCAGATTCATCTTGAGATAAAATTTCACTTTCTGATGATGAGTCTGAAAGATTGACTCTTGAATTAACTATTTTGGTTGATCTCTTTGTAGCTATTCTCACTTCTTTATTTGATTCTTGAGGACTTGAGTCTGATTAATCTGGAGTACCAGCCGTTTCAGTCAATGAGTCTTTATAGATTACTTCTTCATTCTACTTGTAACACACTTGCCTTCTTCAGGAATCCAAACTCTATAACCCTTAACACCAAATCTATATCATAAGAAGAAACCTTTAGTAGCCCTAGGTTTCAACTTTTCTTGAACTGTATGAACATAAGAAGAACAGCCAAATCTTCTCATGTAAGATAGATCAGGTTTTGTTCCAGTCCATACTTCTTCTGGGAGTTTAAAACCATTGCTTGAATTAGGTGTTCTATTAATGATGTACACAACAATAGATGTAGCTTCAGCCCAAAACTCATAACCAAAACCTGTTTCAGCCAACATACTCCTTACTTTATCCATAATTGTTCTGTTCATCCTCTATGATACTCCATTCTGTTGTGGAGTATAGGTACAAGTCCTATGCCTTTTGACACCTGTTTCCTTGCATAAGTTGTCAAACAATGTGTTGCAGAATTCTAAGCCATTATATGTTCTTAGGCATTTTAACTTCTTGTTAGTCTGATTTTCCGAAGTTCTTTCCATTCTTTAAACTTGTAGAATGCCTCATCTTTTGACTTTAGAAAGAATACCCATACTTTCTTTGAGTAATCATCAATAAAGCTGACAAAATACTTACACCCTCCCACACTCTCTGGTGTATTAGGGGAACCCCCATATGTCTGAATGAACATACTCCATTATATCAGTAGTTGTATGTTTTGCCTTAGGAAATTTTTGTTTGTGTGTTTTTCCCCAAAACACAGCTTTCACAGAAGTTGAATTTCTTCACTTCTGACCTTGGGAGATACTCATCTTTGGCTAACAATTTCATATTCTTATAACTCATATTCCCCAGCCTTGAATGCCATAGCCTAGTGTCAACCTTCTTAGCTATTACATTAACTTATGCACTTGACACTTCTCCCATTAAGAAATATAACCCATTTTCATACCTTCCAGCTATCACTTTTTCACTTCCTTTGTAGAATGTTATGAAAAAATCTTCACCAGTATATTTGCAGCCTCCTGTTTCTAACATTCCATATGATATTAAGTTTTTGTAGAAGTTGGGAGCATATCTTACATCAATTAGAATCACTTCGGAACCATCTGGATTTGTGATCTTAATATTCCCTATACCCTTGATCTCACTGACAGTGTTATTGGCCATAAGTACTTTTCCACCATTGATCTCCTTGAAATCAAGTAGATTTTCTCTTTTAAATGTCATATGATAGGTACACCCAGAGTCTAAAATCCATTTATCCTTGCATTCTTCAATAGTTGCTGTTAAGACTATAGACTGTCTTATTTTTGTAACTATATTTGAAGATGGTTCTGATTTCTTTTTCTTATCTTTTTCTGGATACTCACGCTTCCAATGTCCTTCTTTACCACACGAAAAGCATTCACTCTTGTTTTCTTTATCTTGTTTGCCCTTAGGTTTAGACTTCTCTTTACCTTTAGACTTGTTATTTCCTTTCTTCCATTTGTTTTGCTTCTTTTTCAGATTTGCCTCTCGACTACACATATAACACCTCTCCACTATTTTTACCTTTAGTAATAAGCCCCTTTTTTAAGTTCTAATTCCTTAGAAGTGGCAGCAGAAACAACATCATCCACAGTGAAAGTTGACCTTCCTGGTCCATATTTGAGTGTATGCACGAGTGGATCATATGCTGGTGGTAAGCCAGCTAGTAACTGAATTGCTTGATCCTCTTCATAGATGACAATATCTAGGCTAGACAAATCTTCAATTAGCGTTAGGAAGATATCCACATTCTCTTCAATAGATTTGCTTTCTTCCATTTTATAAGTTGCAAAAGTATGCTTGAGATATATCTTGTTTGGTAATGTTTTCTTAAGATAATTCTTTTCCAGAGCCTTCCATATATCCATATCAGTCTCCTCATGCATTATTTTTCTAAGAATAGCATCACTGAGACATGTAGAAAATAAGCTTTTGACCCTGAGGTCCTTAGCTTCCCAACCAGCCTCCACCTTACTTTCTACATCTCCTGATTTTTCAGGATCTTTAGGATCAGAGACTGGTTTCTTCTCTTGTAATACTGATAGTAAACCTTGAATTTCCAGTTTTCCAAATAATTTTAACTTCCACATACTGAAATCTCCTTTACCATCAAATTTGTCTATAGTAAACTTTCCTGGTGTTGGTTCCATGACTAATACTGATTTGATCTTAACTTTCTTGTAACAGGATACTCAAGTTCTTGATCAGCCAACAGTTTTTGAAAGATTAGAGACCAAAGAAAGAGCTTTGCCAAGATTTCTTTGTTGATCACCAAGTCAAAACCGAAACCTAGATCTAGCAACCTACTTACTAGATCCAACACAACGAGATCTACCTCCTTACTAAGACATATAAGTTCTCTAACCTTTTTCTCCTTTGATTAGTATCAACAACCTTGATTAGGCTCTAATACCACTTGTTGAGCAAAATATGATTCTTTCTCTTGATCTTTGATTGATACTCTTGAGATTGATTTGAGTTAGAGATATTAAAGAACAAAAGACACAAAGATTTGGTCACCCGGAGTTCGTCACTACGGACAACGTCTCCGGAGCAGATTCATAATCTACAACTGATTTACTATATAATTTGTGATTACAAGTTAATGAATATAGTTTCTTATGCTTGCAGATACAACAAAACCATAGTAATGCAAGAAGAAGAAATATGCGAGCAAAAACAGAGACTCAAAGCTTAAACTTCTACTCGCAAGTGAAGAAGAACACTTCGATCAATAAGCCTATTGAAAACACCCTCTCTCACTAGCTCAAGAATGACTCACGAACCTTCTCTTAATCAACTTGGAAGTATATACTCTGCTTGTTAATTCTGTTGTAACCTCCTAACCACCTCTAACGACATCAAGCTTCCTTTACATTGAAACTATGTCGTTTCAGAGATAAGTAAAGAGGCCTTCAGGTTTTTTTGGGCTTATACAGGCCCAGAGAAGAGAGAACTGTGCTGACCCAAAAGAAAGCCTTCTCTCACATGAATAAGGTGGTTTTGATATCAATTATTAAAATTTTATAAATTTATAAACTATAATTAATCAGTTTCTGATAAATATAATTGATGAATTTAAAGTGACGTATTAGGTAATACCTAACATATGGATTCGTGTATTGATATTACTCAGTTTTAGTGAATAATAGTGGACATTTATGTCTACTATTCTACATTATTCCGAGTGTTTTCCTTGCATATTTGGTAGATTTAGGTGTTCGGGTCGTTTGGGATCAAATGATGCGTTTAAGAAGATTTCAAAAGTTTCAGAACAAAGTGAACAATCGTGCAAGAAGGTGATCGATCGAGCAAGTGTCTTAGAGAGTGCATGATCGAGAAACTATGTTGCTCGATCGGGAAAAACCTCCTGGAAAAATCCGAAGCTCTGGATCGATCAGTCTAAATGAAGAATGATCGTGCAAATTTACAAGATACTCGATCGGGCAACCATATGCTCAATCGAGCACTTCTCCCGGGAAGAACAAGAAGATTCCAATTTCGCACCCAAGTCCTCAAACTTATCCAATTTCCTTATTTTAGATTATTTACTTTTTGGACTATAAATATATTATGTTTTAGGTTTTCAGAACTAAGCTTTATTTTATTTTTGAGAGAATTACTGAGGGAGAAGAGATTCAAACCTTTGTATTTGGTCAAAATTTTTTGAACCCTTTCTATTATATCTCTTTTTGTTATATTATGTGTTCTTCAATGATATTGATTTGTCTTTACTTGTCAATAACTGAGTAGTTCATTAGTTAGGTTTTAGGGTTTTCCCAGGAAAACCATTGTTAGATTTATCATAAGGGGATAACAATTGATAGGTCCTTAGTTTGGACTTGTTATTAATGCATGAATTAGACTGCCATTTAGTTTATTGAAATTAGACTAATAAACACAAAGAGATTTGGTTTAGAAGTTGGATCTAGTCTAGATTAATAAGTGTTCTTGCTTGCGAGAGTATTATCTTGAATGCTTGTGAACAATTTAATTTGAATTATAATGTATGATCAATTATTTGAAAAAAGGCGAGGTTTGTTTCTGATAATTTAAGCATAGGATTTAATACTTCGAGAGGAGATTATTCCATCATTTTCTTTCATGTTGAGAACTATTTTGAAACAAAATTCCTGCATGATAATTTGACTTTTAAAACCTGACTACATGTGGATTCCCTAATACCTGACGCTTTTATTCATAGTTTACAACCGCTTTTATTTTACCGTTTTGATTCGTTTACAACAAATCTTATTATTCTGCTTTAGCTTGATTCGAGATTTAACTAAATCGTGTACTTTCTGGTATCTGTGGGATTTGACCCTATACTTTACTACATTGATCTGTACTTTACTACAAAAGGTAAGATAAGCTGAAGATGATTGGATTAGCTTGTTATGGAGCATCTCTGGATGTTGATCAAATTCCAACTTAGGGGTAACTACCGTTAAGCTAAGCGGCGTTAAACAAGCACTGAGTGGGAGACCCACTATTTGAAGTCTAGATTAGTTATTTTTCAATTTTGAGTCAGTTTTAGTCCTAACTTACTTAATTTTAGTTTTATGTTTAAAGTGTTTCAGGTTATTACTAGTGAATGATCTTCAAGGGATTTCGAGTTATCTATTATCTATTTTCATTACTCATCACCTCACTTGAATCGTTGGTTCTCTTAATGGTTTCTTTATTGATTCTTGCTAATTCTGATTAGTATTGCTTAGATCATTACTTACCATTCACTACCTTTCTTGATGTTTTGACTTGAGTTGATTTTGATTCGTGATCGATTGGTTTTTCTTGTTAAGTATTCTTGATTCTTGCTAATTATAATTAGTATTTCTTGATCATTACTCTTTACTTACCAATTGATTGTGTGATACTAGAATGATTGTTGTTAATTGCTCTGAATGAGGCCTCTTATATATGATTCTTGCTAATTTTTTATCAGCATTGCTTGATCATAATGTATTTAATGGTTTTTCCTACAACTGATTCTTGTTAGTTTTAAGCTATTATTGCTCAATCATTGCTCAATCATTATCCAACCATTGCTAACACTTCTCTTGAGTGTTTGTTCTTTTTGCAGGCACAACAAATGAGGCATAGGAGCTCAGAACAGATTTGGGAGCAATTCACCTTTAGTATATCTCTTTCCCTGGATCTCATATAGTATTTATTATCTACTTTCATATATTACAGACTTTTCTATTGATTCTGGTTACTTTTATACTTTCTCTTGAATTTATTTTCACATCGGGACGGTGTGAAATAAGTTTAGGAGAGGGTGTAATGATACTAACTACGTTTTGATGTTTTGTCTTTCTGGTGAAAATTTTCAAATTTTTCGTTTTTACTTTAGCTGAGTATATCGAGTTGAAGGAACCATGATCAAAATCAATGATGATAAATAACCAAGTGTGGGTATGGTATTCGATTTCTCTAGATTATTAACTTAGATAACTTGTTGAGATTAGGATTGGAACCCCCATTGTTGATTGCTTGTTTATGAAAGTTTTGGTCTTTTGAGTTATTGATGATTTGATGCTAGCTCTGCCATATAAGAATTCATTTAAATCTGAATTATTCTTGTTTATGGTGTTGATATACTATGAGAATAAGGTACCTTGCTCTTCAGGGTTCTGTAAAGCCGACAAGTTCTTTCAATACGATATGGGTCCTTTCTCTCTCCCTTCAGAAAATAAAAGAAAACGGTTCAGAAAAAGAGTTGAAAGCGTGACCTAGAAGTCCGTAGTCAACCCCACAAATTCTCGTTTGCTTAAAAAAGAAAAAAAAAGAATGAAAAGAAAAGATAGAAAAGCGCAGAAATGTGATAAACAAAAGTTTGCCTAAGCAAATGTTTAACCAAATAACTTAAGTCTATTATATCATTATAGCACTTAAGAATGAATCCAAATTCAGGAAATTGAATATACTAATCATATTTGTAAATTATCTAATCTAAACCATTAAGATTGATTGGTTTTAAACACTCAAACATGCTTAAATTAGAAAGTCAACAAAAGTCAACAGAAATACAAAAGTCAACTAAAATCACAAAAGTCAACATAATTTTAAAGATCAAATTTCAAAAATAAGAAGGCTAAGTAAATGGCATAGGTTATTGATTTGGTTAATTAATTAACTTCCAAATATGTTCAATACTAACTATTAAGCTAAACCTTGGTCTAAGATTCCATAAATAGACTAATCCATTCTCATGGCACTAATCATTTCCCTAATCATATAATTAAGACAATCTTTTGGATAATTACACAAATAAGAAACATTAAACTATAATCCATGATTAACCACTAAAATAACTAACACAAATCTCTTTGGTTAGACCTCATTTAGCAAGCAATGATTGGTTCAAGCATTTCATCGAACAACTTTCGGGCACAAATCAACCTATTATCTAGATTCAATTGATGAAGCTACATCCAGCATTAAGGACATCAACTAATTGAAGATTAATGAAAACTAAGCCCTAAACATCATGATCCATTACCTAATCTACCTAACCATTTTCTTAAAAGGGGATTACTCACTATCCATTGGATGAACACCAAATCCAAGGATATAAATGTGTTTAGCCATAGATAGAAGAAGATTTTCAAGAAAATAAACAATTAAAAGCAACAAATCAAACTCAAATAAGAAAAAGATCAAAGGTTTTACAAAGTTTTTCTTAGGAAAATTAAAGACAAAAACATAAGATACCTAAAAATTAGGTAAAAGAGTTTAAATAGTATCCTAAAAAGAGATTGGGTTAACCCATACAAATTTGGGTTAACCCAATTAAAGTTGGGTTTAAACTAAAAAGGGTAAGTCCAAGGTTGACTTTTCAGCTCGATATCGGTTTGGGCAGACCGATGCACCAAACCGATATTGGATTTCTTCGTGTGTATTGGTTTGAGCAAACCGGTACACCAACCCACTGCTTAGTCTCTGGCCGAAATTCGCTGGTCGTACCGGTCTGACTTGACCGGTACATTAAAACGCTACTGCTCTGTTTTGCCTGTACCGGTTTGGACAAACCGGTATCTTAAACCGGTACACCTCTGTTTTCCATCTTTTTGCATCTTTTTAAGCCCCTTCGATCCCCGTTTCCAGTTCTTCCGCTTCTAACACCTGTAGAAATGAAATGCAAATGCAAATGCATGCTAACTAACCTAAATGCACATGAATCTAGCTAGAATGAATGCAAAAAGAGTAAAAACATGCTAAAACATAGTATATCAAAATGCGAAGAAAATAAAAAAAAGAAAAGCAGTAAGATAAGAAAAAGAAAAAAAGAGAAGTGAGAAAAGGAGAAAAAGGATCAAGACCGGAAGTCGGTTGATGCTCTATTTGGTATGGGCATTTCGATAAAAGAGGTACTTGAGTAATGCATGAAACTGAACTTAAATGAATTTAAAGAGCTGGTTGATATGATTTGGAATTTAGAGTAGGAAACATGTTTTTAGTTTAGTGATGGTAAACAATTGNTATGGTCCTTTTCAAACCTCTTCGCCATATTTAGTCTTGCTTTACTTGAGGACAAGCAAAGATCTAAGTATGGTGGAGTTGATCTTACTTCGTTTTAATGCATAATAGTGGACATTTATGTATGCTATTCTGCATTATTCCGAGTGTTTTCCTTGCATATTTGGTAGATTTTCAGGTTTCCAGGTGTTCGGGTCATTTGGGATCAAATGATGTATTTCAGAGCATTTCAGAAGATTTAAAAATTTGCAGAACAAAGTGAACGATCATGCAAGAAGATGATCGATCGAGCAAGTGTCTTAGAGAGTGCACGATCGGGCAACTATGTTGCTCGATCAGGAAAAACTCCTGGAAAAATCCGAAGCTTTGGATTGATCAGGCTAAATGGACAATGATCGTGCAATTTTACAAGATTCTCGATCGGGCAACCATATGCTCGATCGAGCACTTCCCCCGAGAAGAACAAGAAGATTTCCAATTTTGCACCCAAGTCCTCAAACATATCCAATTTCCTTATTTTAGATTATTTTACTTTTTAGACTATAAATATATTATGTTTTAGGTTTTTAGAACTAAGCTTTATTTTATTTTGGAGAGAATTACAGAGGGAGAAGAGATTTAAACTTTTGTATTTGGAGAAAAATGTCTGAACCCTTTCTATTATATCTCTATTTGTTATATTATGTGTTCTTCAATGATATTGATTTGTCTTTGCTTGTCAATAACTTTGTAGTTCACTAGTTAGGTTTTAGGGTTTTCCCAGAGAAATCAGGTTTGATTGTTAGATTTATCATAAGGGGATAATAATTGATAGGTTCTTAGTCTGGACTTGTTATTAATGCAAGAATTAGACTGGTCATCTAGTTTATTGAAATTAGACTAATAAACACAAAGAGATCTGGTTTAGTCTAGATGAATAAGTGTTCTTGCTTGCGAGAGTATTGTCTTGAATGCTTGTGAACACTTGAATCTGAACAGTATTGCATGATCAATTATTTAAAAATGGCGAGAGTTTTTTTCTGATAATTTGAGCATAAATTTTAATACTCCGAGAGGAGATTATTCCATCAATGTCTTTCATGTTGAGAACTATTTTCAAACAAAATCCTTGCATGATAATTTGACTTTTAAAACCTGAATACTTGTGGATTTCCTGATACCTGACGCTTTTATTTCATAGTTTACAACCGCTTTATTTTACCGTTTTGATTTGTTTATAACCAATCTTATTATTTTTCTTTAGCTTTATTCGAGATTTAACTAAATCGTGTACTTTTCTGGTCTATGTGGGATTCGACCCTATACTTTACTACATTGATCTGTTATTTGCAGTATTAGTTTTTGGAATTAAATTCTATATCTATCATATATGTGACCCATGCCAAAATATATCTTTACCCTTCACTTACCGTCAAACAAAAAAATCGCTATAGAACCGCCTAGAAGCGAATGCAGACCCACCACACAAAGCACAACGAAAAATTTAACCAGAAATGGTGCAAGACCGACCTCCAGTCCAAGAGCATGGAATATTGATCTAGCAGCGTTTAAGGTTACAAAGGGAGAGAGTTTTTCACGTTTTTTTGTTTGATGGAGTTTTGATAAGTGGACAACATAGTACACATGATTTTGCTTTTTTCATATAAATGAAATCACAACACCACAATTGCTTCCCAAACATATACTTTTCACATACTTTATAATTCCCCGCAGAAAATACAGAACCATGTCTTTGATAGAATAGTGTTAAATTGTGTATTTAAAAAAACAAAAATTGCCAACATAACTTTGAACTATCAAGAAAGCCAAATTAAACTCCACCTATGTTTGACTAAGCCAAGTTAATATCATTTTTTGGTTGACTAAACCAAATTAGAAATGACGTTATCTTAGTTAACGGATGTGCGTTGGTTTCCCGTTAATCCAAAAAGACGTCATTTTCAAATTATAGCAAACAACGTCGTTTTGTCAAGAAAAATGCCAAAAACCCCGAACTTTCAAATTTAAGCCATAAAAACTTCCAACTTTTTATTAGACCATTCTAATATCAAAATTTCTAACATATGTCATTTAATCTTAAATTATGATTGACCGACCTGAATTAGACTCCAAATTAGTCAACTGTTAATTTCTTTTAATACCGTTAAACTTAAGTTTTTTCATCTTTAACAAAGGCACTAAGACCATATTAAATGTAAGGTCTATAAGTTGTACAATAGTAAAAGCTTCTTCAGACACATATTTTAGCTTCTATTTATTTTATTGTGATATACAATAATAAAAGTTTCTTCGGACATATATTTTATCTTTCCTAATTCTTAGCATTCAACGATTATTACATTGTCAATAAACTTTCTTCACATCATGAGGATTAAAATGTAAGAAAAAAAATCTTTCAAATCTTATGAAGATACTTGTAAATAAGAATTATCAAAAGATGAATGTTGAATACACTTATCTATCGACTGATTCGGTATGACATGTGTCCAATGCCACACGAGACTAAATAATGTTACAAGTCTGAAGAATTGTTAAAGTCTGATTCGGCTCGGTTAATCATAGTATATGACTAAAATGACATATGTTAGAAAGTTTGAGATTCAAATGGCCTAATAAAAAATTGGAGGTTTTATGGTTTAAATTTGAAAGTTAGGTTTTTTGGCATTTTTTGGACAAAACGATATCGTTTGTTATAATTTGAAAACGACGTCGTTTTGGATTCATGAGAAACTAAACGTCATCTCTAATATGGTTTAGTCAACACAATAATGATATTAATTTGGCTTAGTCAAACATAGTTGGGGTTTAATTTGGCTGTCGTGATAGTTCAAAGTTATTTTGACGTTTTCGGGTAACTTCAGAAATTAAATGGCAATTTCCCATGAAAAAACAGTATGCAAAATTTAAATCGTCACATGCAAATCAAGAAGTTTAGCTTAATAATTATTAGAGCAATCATGAAGAGTCCACTTTAGCATTTCATAACAAGCCTATATGACCCATGTAATTAGGGTTTTCAATCAAGATAGATTAGTATATATATGAATGTTTTGAGGTTATTGAATGCAATTTTGAGAGTTGTCTCAAAACAACTTTCCCCTTTGAACTTATTTTTTGATAATCAAAATCTTTTAGATCTTAGTGTTCTTCATTTTGAACTTGGGTTGACATCAGTAGACATCCCCAACTTTCTACACCCAAATTATATCCCCCCCCAAATTTTTTTGCTCATCATTTTACTACCTGAACTTATTTTTTTCGATCCAATCCCCCTGAACTTTTATAAAACTTTAAAATCCTACCTATGCAATTAATCTGATTAAATAGCGATTAAAATTTTTTAAATCGCATTTTAAAATTACGTATTCTTGGTTAAGAAAACCGAAATCGGTTGATTTAACCCTTACACGAAATTGATTTTAACCCGATCCAACCCAAAATCGATTTTAAAAACACCCTTAACCTGAAATCGATTTTAAAAATGCCTAACTCTGTTCTTTACGCTTTACGGAGACATTTTGTTACGGAGACACTATATTGGATCTTGTTTATTCATCATCTCCTTTCCTTAATTCTTTAGAAGTAAAATCTATCAAGTAATTGGAGGATATCTAACGTAGTGGTGCTGGTTTTGTCTTTCGGTTCTGTTTTTAGTGCTAGAGGATATATAACGTAGTGGTTGCAATTTGCAAGTAATAATATTGACTTTGGTGATTATATGACTTTGGTGATTTTGAGTTTTATTTATGTCTTATTTGTAGAAAAAAAGGGAAGAACATATGTTCAAATGGGTGGATGAGGCTTTGGTTGAAGAAATTGGAATGGTCCATGGAAACATTAAGCAAATGTCGAATGAGAGATTAGAGACTACAAATACAAGATTGAGGAAGACATGAAAAAGATGAAAACAATGGTGGTTAAGCTTGAAAAAGACTTGAATGTGAAGAAGAACATGGAGGGTTTCAAGAAGATTGGATGCTTTGTCATTTTCATTGTAGTAATGGTTTTGGTATGTAAGAAATTAGGTGATTGAGGTTGGTGAGAGTGTTAACATCTAGTGTTTGGTATTTGTGTTTGATTTGTTTTTTAACTTATCTTTAAGTAGTGTGTGGAATCTTTTGTGTGTATCAAGACCTTGGTTAAGTAAAATGTGTTCTTATTTATCTCTTTGATTCTTCTTGATTTAGTACTCTTAAAAGCAACAGAGAATGATAACTTAGTAAGAAGATTTTAATTTGACTGCAGTTCACGTAAAATGTGTCTTATTCCAACTTGATATCATATTAATGTATATACACATGAGTACTTTATCACTTTTAATTCTTGATTTAGTACTTTAAAAGCAACAAAGGATGATTTTAATTTGATTTGTATATACTTTATTAGTAATGCAGTGGCTAATCTATGTTGCTTTTTCATGTGGGATTTCTCAGACAGGCTTAGTACCTGTGGATAGACAAATGCAGGAGCTGAATTTGGTACCTGATTCGACAAGAAGATCCAGTCAAGAAAATTGTTGACATAAAAGAGTAGTCTAGAACTCTTAAAAGCAGAGAAGTCATGAACCAAAACCCAAGACACATTAAACCTAAAACGACTTCAAAACAACACGAGACCAAAGTAGCAACTCAAACTCCACTTGTTTGTGAGGGTTGTATAATATTATGGACTTGCGTATGTGAACTTGTTGATGTGTTCTGCAATATGTAAAAAAACAGATTAGTAACTTATCGGTTCTATCATCTCATTCTCTCCTAAACTCAAACTCATCATCACTATCAAGCATGGGCGGTCCTAGTTACATATATGGTGGGTCAAGTGACCCACCCAAAATTTTTATACAAATTTTTTATATTAAAATTATAAAAATTTAGGAATTTTAATCATAACTTTTTATTAATGACACTCCTAATTTCAAGTGCTATATTGAAAAATTATAATTTCAATGAGAAATTCCATGACATATTACAAAATAGTTTTATATTCCAAAAACACAACTCCCAATGTTCCAAAAATACCACTAATTTTTCTTTCAAAAATATCAAAAACTTAAATAAATAAATTTTAAGGGTTTAGAATTTAAATATTTTGGTTGGGTTCATTAATTAGAGTTTAAGGTTTTATTTTTAAAGATTAGAGTTTAGTTCTTTTTGGAGGAGGAGATAAGAGTTTAGTTTTGAGCGTTTATGATTTAAATTTGAAGTTTTAAAGTCATTTCAGATTCTTGTTATTTTGGGAACAAAAACAATTTTGTGATACTTGATATAAATTAAGAATGTATGGTATTTTTTTCGAATATACCTATTTTGTTGATATTTTTAAGAATTTCTAATTTAGTTTACATATTTATATTTTGACCCACCTAAAATTATTTTCTGGGTCCGCCCCTGCTATCAAGTATAACATTAGGGTTTATAGGTTCTTCATCAACAAAACCAGCAATAGATTGTTGAATTACGAACTCAAACCTTATTGCACCATTATCTTCTTTGAAATCAGACTTTGAAATCGAACCCTAGAATGATAAAATTATCATCACGACAAGTTCTTTATCATATCGATTTAATTCAAAATCGGTTAAAGTGTGTTTAATTGGATTTGTTTTTTAAAACGAAATTGGTTTGTTTTTAAAATTATTCCGGTTCAGCTTTGAGTTAAAATCAATTTTGGGTTTGGGTGGTGAGTAGTATCGATTTTGGGTATTGGTTTGTTTTAAAAATTAATTTCGGGTTGGGTACACTTAACCAAGAAAATGCAATTTTAAAACGCGATTTTAAAATTTTAATCGTTATTTAATTAGGTTAATTGCATAGGTAGGATTTTAAGCTTTTCAAAACGTTCAGGGGGATTGGATCGAAAAAAAAGTTCAGGTAGTGAAATGATAAGCAAAAAAGTTTGGGACATAAATAATTTGGGTGTAGAAAGTTGGGGGTGTCTAGTGAGATTAACCCTTTGAACTTTCTCTCTTCAACTTTTATGCACTCAAATAAAACTCAATGAGCTATTTTATATTTCAATCTTAGACTTTATTTCCCTAAGATCATTTGAGCATAAATCTATTCTTGATTTGAAAATGCTTTCAATAATAACCCAAAAATTCAAAAATCACAAGAATGAAAGATAAATACTAAACAATCTACTAGTAGAAATGACGACCATTCCACTTCCGAGTATGGTAAAACTTCATAATCTCAACAGTAAGATCTGGATTCCTACCAACAAACAACTTGAACTCAAAAGTTTCACAAACAGCCCACAAATTGTTTATGATAAACTTAGCGACAGAGTCGTTGAGGGCTTTGTCTAAAGGAATCAAAGAGAGCTCCATGATTTCAGGAGCATTCGTATAATTCAGAGATGATACAAGCTCCTTTCTGCACACATCCCTTAGATGCGGAATCTCATATTTGTCAGTTGCTACAAAGAGTGTTCGGACATGTTTCTTCTCTTTTTCAGAAAGCACAGAAGAGTTGTTGTAGATGAACTCAACGAAAGCTTCTAACTCTTCTTGATTCATCTCCGAGAAAGTTAATGTTTCAATATTCTTAGAAGCCTTTAACTTGTCTGATTCCAACATTTTCTTAAACACCTCCGAACGTGCCGCCTATTAACATAAAATATAGTACAAATATGTGAAAGAAATAGGGTATAGCATCTCAAGTAAAATCCAAAAACGAAACATAATTAAACATTAATCTCTACTGTTAAATAATATATAAGAGAGATAGAAAATGACCAGAACAAGTTTGTAAGCGGAGATAGCTACAATCTTATCACTATATCCTGCTTTAAGGAGTACATCGGCTTGCCATTTTTCGTGAAAGACCTTTGTGAACCCTCCTACGAAAATTTCTAGGTTGCTCTGCGTTGCCATAGCTATGTTGTGTATAAGATATACTACCTCCGTTCCTGAAAGGAGGATGTTTTAGATTTTAGTTTTGTTTTCTAAAAGGATATGTTTTAGGTGTAAATACTTTTCATAAAGTAAAGAAAAAGTTGGTTTTCTTAATCTACGTAAAAACTCTAAAACATCCTCCTTTCAAGAACGGAAGGAGTAACTTGTAATTGATTTTGTAAACGATATGGTGAGTAATATAGACAAAACCCCATAGATAAAGGCGAGATATATAATGGTAGTAATTAATTACTATATCCCCAACTTTTGGTCTGCCCTCGACTCTTGGTATTCCAAACTATTTTTGAAACCAAACGGATGTTTCGCAAAGGACCAATCAAAAGTCTCATTTGATAAAAATAATTAAGTTGGTTGGTCAATAGGTTATCGAAATTGAGTTGCTTCGTCTCCCCCAAATTATTAAATCGCTTGAAAAAAATTCAACTATATGAAACGAAGCGGATCTTAAATGCAACCAAGGCCCAAACAGAAACCCATTTCTGATAATTACCTAGAAGTCTTGGGCGCCTACGTGCAAACATTAAGGAACTACAATTTCGGAACTAACCAGAAAAAATCATCAAAATCATTAAATTTTAGACTAAATGTTGAAACTCAATGTTAATGTGAGATTTGACCAGAAACATGATAAAATTTTATAAAACGAGTTTGTGGGTTGTCGAAGTGAAAAAACAAAAATTGCAAGACCGTGGTTCTTCTAGTAGCTATAATTATGACCGCAATATGGACAGTATCGGGAGTTTCGATGTGTCTGCGTAAGAGAAGCCTTCATTATCTCCACTGCAAGATTTGGATTACTGACTACGAACAACTTGAACTTCTCAGAGATAGCAATCGTACTTATATTACTTTTGACATAATCGAAGGCTGCATCATTTAGAACATCGTCGAAAGGGTTCTGTGCCAGCTCAAGAAAATCAAGAGAATTTGACGTATTTAGTGAAGATATAAGCTCAGATCTGCATAGGTCC